>JAVQJF010012488.1:0-12713 GCA_036023855.1 Gadopsis marmoratus
TCAATTTACCTTTAATTATATGTTATTATTAATAATTAATGATATTCATCTATGGGTATCTTGGGTCTGTACATATAGAGTTGGCTTGGACTTGCTCTATATTAACAAGTGCTATGAGAAAACTATGTTATGATATAGCGGTATATAAATAAAAGTGAATTGAATAGAATTGAATTAAAATGTTATTCTTCCGATTTCAGTCACTGCAGGCGTGTGTTTACGTCTCAACCAAACTGTATATTGTAGTAACTTGCAAGCACCACAAAATGGCAGCAGCTACATTTCAAGTGCCATATGGGAACTTTGCAAGTCAATTTGTTTTCCACAACATGTTTCCTGAATGTTACACAATAAATGCCTTGTTAAGAAATGACGGGTGAGGGTTTCTGTCCACTGAAACTCTAGAAGGTTTTCATTTCGAAAATGATACAGGAAGTGTGGAGGAACAGCATGCTGCAGTAACTTTAACAGGGCAAATGGGAGCAGATCAAAATGAGGCTTTGTACTAAAACATGACTACTCATATATACTCATCAAACAGAGGGAATTAGAATTAGCCTGCCAACATTATACAAGCCTGCCTCACATAAAGGCCTGGTACCTTCTGCAGTTCAGTTAAATGAGAAAATACTGTACTTACATCTATTGGACTGGGCAAGATGTGGTTAATCATCAGCCACAGCAAGTCTACATTTCATCATATCATTGTAACAGAGAGCAAAGCCATTTGAAACAATATCTAAGGTGTAATTAATCTATGACATGCTTTTATCTTGTCATAAGGATGTGGAAACACAACCTTTGTTGCAGCCAGCTGCTGCTGGTCTACCTGTCACCTTGTCATGCTTGTCTCTCACCTGTTCCTCATCTTCTCATTACCCAACAGTACTTCAACCCTGGGGTGGCCAGCTGGTCCCTGTCAGATCATTGTTTCCATTCCATGGAGTCACCTCGGTTCTTGGATCTGCCTGCCTGCCTGCCTGTCTCCCTGCTCAGCTGCTGTCATTCCTGGTCTGAATAAAATCCTCATTTCAACCTGCTCATCTGGCTTCGTGTTCTGCTCTTGGGTCTCCTCTTGTAGCCTGCGTGTCACAACCTTCTTTTCTTCCTTTCTCTCTTTTACAGGGTGCACTTGTTTCTGTCATCCAGGCCAGTGCAGCAGCAGCGATGAACTGGTCAGGACTGGAGAGTCTATTGAGTGGAGTCAATAAATACTCCACTGCGTTTGGGAGGATCTGGCTGTCCATGGTGTTTGTGTTCCGTGTCCTGGTGTTCGTGGTGGCAGCGCAGAGGGTTTGGGGTGATGAGAGCAAAGACTTTGTGTGTAATACTCGACAGGTAAGCTAGAGGAACAACACTGCTTCATCTGTGCTAACACTTCTATGTTGTGTTCTGTGTTCTGCCCTTTAACGGGCTAATCCCCTCGAGGCTCCGCCTCGGCATCTGAGCCAAAGTCCATGCACTCACCACCCAATAGGGGGCATAGCATTCTCTACTATAAAACCCCAGTACACACTTTGCTCAGCTCCCTTTTTCAACTCAGAAACCTGCAGTAGTCAGTCCTGACAAGAAACGGAAAGAAAGTGGCATGTCTTCTTCGCCTGCACTTCCCCGACATTGGTTGCGGACAGTCACAGCTTTTGCTTCCTGTGTTTGGGCCTGCAGCATCAGGGTGAGTTGGTCACCTGCCTTGATTGTCTTGCGCTCCCTGGGAGGAGCGAAATCGACGTGCGTGGTTTTCTGACACTGGTTGCTCCCTCTATGCTGGCTTGGCACTGGCAGTGCAGGGGTGACGGCTCAGCGCAAGTCATGGGCTGACAATGACGAGGAGGACGACAGTCACGTGTTCGAGGAGGATCCTGCCTCTCTCTTCAGGGACGATGACGGTGATGATGACAACGTGCCCGTGGCCCACCGGTATCCAATGGACGATCTACCTGAGCTGTTCTCGGCAGCGGTCAGGATGGAGCCGGTGTTTTCCCACGTTAAGCAGGACTGGAACACTCCCTTAAATGTGAAGCCCCTGGCAATGGCGTACACACCTTATGCTACCATCGAGGGTTGTTATTGATTTACAAGTCGCTGCCGCTCTGATCGGCACAGCGGACACAAGATGGTGGATATAACACTGCAGCAGCAGAGTGTTGTGTCAAACGTAATACATCCAGCAAGGCGACTGGATGACGTACATAGATCTGAATAATGCCAACTTTCATGTCACAGGAAGTACAGTGAAAGTAAACTTAGTTGTAAACTTATAGCTTATCATTTATTCACATGTTCATCTATTCATAATCTTATAATCATTTGTTTGAATACGTATTAGTATTTAGTAATTATATACTTGTGAATTTATTTCAATTAGCTAATATTGCCTGATTTACTCATGTCTCTCATCTTTCACCCAGTTCCACACAAGTCTATACATGGGTATGTGTGTGTAAGTTGAGATATGTTAAGGTCAGCTATGGAATGCAGGTCCTTATATGGAACGTTTCTGCTCAACAGGATGTAACTTGAGTTTTTTGTATGTGCTGTAAAGATCCAAACCTATCTAACATGTACAACTGCCCAATGAACTTGAGCTTCTTTGTTTTGAGAAAACTAGAAAAGCTGTGTTCTGGTATTCTTCCTTTGAGATAGTTCTGGCTTCTGGCTGTCTATCTATCTTTGTTCAACGACCAGTAGTTGTTTGTGTTTTGATTCAACTTAAGAGCGTAAAGCAGTTTCTCCACGATAGCACCTGTGCTTCGCAATGGATGAACAGTGCTTTCAATTCTGCTGTCTCCCATTCAGATACTCCCTGTCCCCATGCATGTTCACCAAGTGTGTGGAGACGGTGTTGGTGCCGCTCTGGGAGAGGGGTGTGACAATCCTGTCATTCAGCATTTCAAGCATTTGGGCTTCACCCTCAACCCCAGCAAGAGCGCTCTGCAACCAAGCCAGCAGGTGTCTTACTTGGGAGCTCCTCCTTGATTCCCATGCCATCACCGTTCAGCTGTCGGAGTGACAATCATGTCACTCCTCAGTATGATGTATGTCAGTGGCCCACCCGGTGGGTTGCTGCAGTGATGGCTTGTGCAACTCCGGCTGCACCCATGCTGAGACAAGTGTCAAGAGCTGTATGGGTATTCGCGCCTGTTCACCTCCGTGAGGGGGTCTGTCTATGGTGCATCCCATATTATGTCCAGGTCTTCACAGACGCCTCCCTGGCCGGTTGGAGCAGGACCTTCGACCAGGCCAGTGTGGGGGGCTTATGGCTAAGCGCCCCTGTAAGCCACCATATCAACCTGCTGGAGCTCTCAGCAGTGCAGGGAGTGGTGCTTCACTTTACCCCGCATCTGAGAGTCCGGTCAGACTACACCACTGAGGTGACCTACCTCAACAGACAAGGGGGTGTTCAATCCCTGGCTCTGCACAGGCTGGCAGCCTCCATCTTGACCTGGGCAGACAGCCACCTATGTTCCCTGAAAGCCCAATATGTGCCGGTGTCACAACATGGGAGCAGATAGGATGTCCAAAGTGGAACCTATGAAGGAGACACCCCCCCCCACTGGGGGTGAATGCGTTGCCCCATCTGGTGTGGCCCCCTGCCCTTGCGTCTGATGATGTAACTGCTCCATTTGGTTTGGACACAGCATTTGTCCATGATAGTCGTGATGCCGGAGAGAGCCAGATGGTTCCCCGTCCTGGTTCGACTGTCAGAGATGGGCCCATAGCCGATTCTGGTTCTGCCCATGGTTCTGTGTCAGGTAGAGACTGCCATTCTCTCACATCCGATTCTGGGACGGCGTCTCATGGTATGAAGTTTGAAAGTGTTGAGACTGAGCGGCTTGGGCCTGCCAGTGGCCGTGGTCTCTATCATTCAGAATGCATGTGCAGTATCCACATCTAAAGCCTACATGTCTCGGTGGCAGGTGTTTACTGGATGGAGTCTTGATCCCAGCTTGTGCCCTCTGCAGAATATTCTGGGTTTCCTGCAGGGCTTATTTGACAGCAGCTGTGCTGCATCCACTTTGGGGGTGATTGCGGCAGCCATTACGGTGGGCCACAAAGGTCTTGGCCATTTCACAGCCAGAAGCCATCCTCTGATGAAGCATTTCCTTGCGGGAGCTGGCTGGTTGAGGCCCCCTACTCGGCGCCTGGTTCCCCAGAGGGACAATCCTTTCAGCCTAAAGTCATCACCTCCTCCTTCAGGTAGAGGGCTTTTTTTCCCCCATCCTCACACGGTTGGGGAGGAGGAATGTCTTCACACATTGTGCCCCATGTGTGTAGTCTGCACTTGAGGCAGTATTCCTCCGGTGGGCCTGAGGGCACATTCCACTAGGGGCATTGCTGCCTCGATGGCACTTTTCAGGAGTGTCTTGTTGGAGGACATCTGTCTGGTTGCTTCCTGGTCCTCCACCTTGACCTTGTGCAGCCATAGCTTTGGGATATGACGTCTGGGCCAGACGGAGGCCCTACTTGACAACATTGCCTCGTGGTGTGTCCTGTGCGCATCTCTTAGGCGGAAGTTGCTTGACCAGTTGTACATCGATAGGGTTGTTTTGCTTTCAGCGGTTTTGGTCCAGCTGAGAGTACATCTAATCCTTACAGCAGGGGTGCCCAACCAGTCCATCGCGAGAAGTGTCTAAAGATCTAAAGAAGTGTCATTCTTACGGCCCGCAGGCCGCAACCGGCCCGCCAATGGGTCCAATCCACAGTATCAATGACACACTCCGTGCCCAAAGCACTCTCCCGGTCAGACATGACGGTGAAACACATCCTGGTCTGGTCCTGAGGCTCCAAAACTGCTGTGTAAAGTTAACTAGAGCAAAGTACATCCTGTGTGGTCCTTTCAAAATAAACTTACCTTTCTCCCTCAATGGTGTTCCTTGTATTGGCAGTTAAGGAGGATTTTATTTTGTTGATAAACTGGAAATGGTCATTTCCCTGCTTCCTGTGACCCTGCTCACTTTACCCATCTTAAAGATGTGCGTGCTACTGGAGTTAACGCTGACATGAAACGGTACAGAGACAGGATAACAAGACTGCTGAAGGGAGTTTGAAAGATGGTTTCAGGTCTTTGGTGAACTTGAGACTGAATTCACAGTTTTTTGCTCACCATTCTCAGTCCAGGCCTCTGATGTGCCTGTCGACATCCAACTTGAAATAATTCATTTGCAGCGTGATGCAGATTTGAAGGACAAATTTGCCTCAGTGGGCTTGGACACTTTTTATCAGTATCTCTTGCCAGGGTACCCCAAATTAACAGCACTGGCTGCAAAGGTTTTATGCATGTTTGGAACTACCTACCTTTGTGAACAAGTGTTCTCTGTAATGATCATCAATAAAACAAAGCTGCTCTCAAGGCTCACACACAGGCTCTTAAATGACATTCTGAGGTTAGCTGCTACTCAGGATATGAAGCCTGATATTGATGCACTTGTGCAAGCCACAAGATGCCAAGCCTCAGGAGCAAAACAATAAGTTAACTGCTGAATATGCTGCTTTAGACACCTTTTGCACTCTGAAGAATATAGTACTGTGAATACTATCTGTGGTAAAATGTAAAAACACTGAAATATTGTACAACATGAAGTAGGTCAGCAGCTTCACTACAAATGGGTTTGGTGGAATCCTATTGTTCACCCACTGCCACAAATTATTGTGTACAAAATGTATATGTATAAGGCAGGTACTTTAATCATAAAGTTCAATTTGATATTTTTCTGTTCCAAATTCCTGTGACTAAATGTTTGTGCCTTTGTAGATCCACTGTGATCAGTTGTAATGCACACGTGTACATGATAAACTCAGGCATAGTATTATTTGCGTGCATTACATTATGCTGGCTACGGCTCCCTATTTAGACTGGTAGAGCTTGGCCGACAGTCAAATTTGAAAGTAGCTCTTGGTTCAAAAAAGGTTGGGCACCCCTGCCTTACAGCCTTCGTCTTGGTTTTAAGAAATAGTGAAGCCCGTTAGAGGTTATCTGGTGTAACCCCAGTTCTATGTGTATGTGTGAGGGCCTGTAACTCTCGGCCCCAGCTGGCTCTGGCTGCAGTTGCTGAGTCTTCAAGGAAGACGAGCAAGGTCCATACTGAGGTATTATAGGGAGGGTGGTAATTCTTACTTTATTTTTTATATGTATATTAAGTCATTCAGGAAAAAACGTTTTGCTGCTTTTTGTTTTGGTAAGAATTACGTCTTCATCACCAATCCCCTAGAGAGGTCTGCAGGTTTATGTATTGTGGCTTTTTACTAGTGTATAGGCATTATAAGCATAAAGTCAAAGTCAAAGATATCTTTATTGTCCCAGAGGGGCAAATTGGACTACAGCCAGAAATGCAGCACAAAACAACATCAACAGAAGAGGTAGCAAGACAACAGGTAGACAAAAGTACATTTAGCAGCAGTCACAGCTTATTTAGTAGGCCCATGACAGCAGGAACAAAGGAATTCTTGTGCCTGTTTGTCATGCACCTTGGTAAATAGTATCTACGTCCTGATGGGAGTAACTGAAACTCCTCATGCAACGGATGGCAAGGGTCGGCAATAATTTGTTGAGCCTTACTCATACACCTGGCCTTATGTAGGTGAGAAAGACTATTTAATGTAGTACCAACGATTTTACTGCTCACTTCATATCCATAAATTCGGCCACCACAGGACCATGGTTAAGGTCAGCGTGGCTAAGGAGTGACATGATAACTGAATCATCTGCAAACTTAATGATGTGGCGCCCCATGTTGAGCGCTGCACAGCTGCTGTGTGTCACCGTTACCAGTGCCATCAGTCAGGTTCATCACATGTTCCAACTGATATTTAATTCTGGCAGCACTAGTGGTATTGTTTTGTATTTATTATTTCATGAGAGTTGCATTAGCTATGGTATGATTAGAAAGGTTTGCCTCTCTAAAACTCCTAGGTTCATTGTTTTGATTTGTTTATCTCTGGTACAATTGCAACAACCTATGCTATCACTCATTGTAACCATCTGGATCATTACACTCATTACAGAAAAAGAATTTGCAAGTTTAAATCTTTTTTATTCTGTTCCTTTGTTTCAAGCCTGGCTGCACCAATATCTGCTATGACCACATCTTCCCCATCTCCCACATCCGTCTGTGGGCACTCCAGCTGATTTTTGTCACCTGCCCATCTCTGATGGTGATGGCGCATGTTAAATACCGTGAAGGAAAGGACAGGAAATATGTAGAGCTGCACCAAGGCTCTCACCTGTATGCCAACCCTGGCAAGAAGAGAGGGGGGCTGTGGTGGACTTATCTGCTGAGTTTGATCTTCAAAGCGGGATTTGATACATCATTTCTTTACATTCTATATCGGATATACCACGGATATGACCTGCCCAGGTAATGCTCGTATCATTACTTTTCACATGAAAGCATGGTATTTTAATCATCTTTATCATTATAGAAAAACATGAACAATTGAAGAGAACTCTGTTCTTTACTATTTCCTAATAGGTTATCCAAGTGTTCACTGGACCCATGCCCCAACACTGTTGATTGCTTCATTAGTCGTCCAACAGAGAAGAAGATCTTCATGCTGTTCATGGTTGTATCCAGTGCACTGTGCATCTTCATGTGTATCTGCGAGATGATTTATCTCATCGGTAAGCGCATCGCCAAACTGTTAAGGATCCGCCAAGAAAATGAGAGGCAATTTGCTGAGCAGCATGAGCTTGCCAACATGGTCCCAACCAGGTCCAAATATCATAAGACTGATTCAACACTGGCAGAAAGCCAGATGAGTTTAAACAGGAGGGAGAAGGCCAAAGACACTGGTGCAAGTACAATCCTGTAATACTCAGCGGTCACTAAACCGTGGCTTTGTTTCTAATGGGTGGCCCCACAACAGGAACACAATAATAAAGCCAATAAAATAAAAGACTGATAAACAGGGCCAATCCTGTATAAGCCTGTGACACAGCTGAACATGAAACATTCATTACTCTCTGTTGGAAGGATCTCCTACACTGGCTGTTTGTATGTTGTATATTTTTTACCCGTATAGCACTATATATAATTGCTTATAAATAAAAATGCTGCTCAAGTTCAGTGTCATTCAGTATAATTTTAATACCTTTACTTCACAAATGCTTCACAGCAGACATTTTGATGTTTCATAGTAGGAAAAACACAGGTATTAGTAATATTAACAATGACACCAGGACCCTTGTACTGAAGCAGCTAAATGGAATTCAGTCATCATCCATTTTATTATTTACACCTGTTCTTTTCCTTATGTATTTGTTCGTTAAATGCAACATTTTATACAGATGTCCACAATCCGATAAGGCATACTAAAGGCCTGCTAGAGTTCATATTTCACACGTAGACTAAAAATACGTTCTGCTACAAATAGATGGCAGCATTCTCCAAGTTACATAAACCAAAGTCAATCAAGTCTATCTATGAACATTTTGAGGATTTTGTCTAAAGATAAGTTTTAAACTTACAACCTTTCAACATGTCACCAAGGTGAGAAAACACAACTACACGTGCAGCCCCGACGTGGAAAAATACGTGGCATGCATCAATGCATCATGCCTGGCATGATTAGGCAAGAACGTACTGCTGCTGTATGTACTGTACTTTCACCCATTTGCCTTTATTTGAAAAAAATATTAAAATTGTACCATACCAAAATGCAAAATGTTTTATATATATATATATATTTATATATATTTATATATGTATAAACAGTAATCAGTCAGGGACTAGTAATTTTAATGTTATTTTGACATGTCTTTCATTTAATCTACCTCATGACCACTGTAATATTGAATGCAGTGGAAATTGTTTCGAGGTGTTGAAAAACAGATACATTAACCCTTAACTGGAAAATAAGGCTTTCAACGAGGATGGGATTCGAACAAAGCACAATGGATTTGCAATCCATCACCTTAACCACTCAGCCTAAAATGGGGCAAAAGGGACTGCTAGGGTGGGGGAAGAATAGGATATTATGTGATAGGTATCTGCCAGCTGCTAACAACATTATCCACTTTGTACACCATGCAGGTACTCCGGTGTTAATTAGGCAAATTGCTTTTTTCATGTTGAAGATCAGACTGAAATGTCACATACAGTGCCTTGCAAAAGTATTCATACCCCTTGATTATTTCCACATTTTGTGATGTTACAACCACAAACTTAAATGTATTTTATTGGGATTTTATGTGATAGACCAACACAAAGTAGAGCATAATTGTGAAGTGAAAGGAAAATTATACGTGGTGTTCAACGTTTTTACAAATAAATATCTTAAAAGTGTGGTGCGCATATGTATTCATATTCAGCCCCCCTGAGTCAATACTTTGTTCAACCACCTTTTGCTGCAATTACAGCTGCAAAACCTTTGGGGTATGTCTCTACCAGCTTTGCACATCTAGAGACTGCAATTTTTGCCCATTCTTTGCAAAATAACTCAGGCTCAGTCAGGTTGATGGAGAGCGTCTCTGAACAGCAATTTTCAAGTCTTGCAACATATTCTCAATAGGATTTAGGTCTGGACTTTGTCTGGGCCATTCTAACACATGAATATGCTTTGAGCTAAACCATTCCATTGTAGCTCTGGCTGTATGTTTAGGGTCGTTGTCCTGCTGGAAGGTGAACCTCTGCCCCAGTCTCAGGCCTCTTGCAGCCTCTAACAGGTTTTCTTCCAGGATTGCCCTGTATTTAGCTCCATCCATCTTCCCATCAACTCTGACCAGCTTCTCTGTCCCTGCTGAAGAAAAGTACATCATGATGCTGCCACAACCATGTTTCACGGTGGGGATGGTGGTTTCCGCCACACATAGAGTTTTGCATGTAGGCCAAAAAGTTCAATTTTGGTCTCATCTGACCAGAGCACCTTCTTCCACATGTTTGCTGTGTCCCCTACATGGCTTGTGGCAAACTGCTTATTGCTTTCTTCAACAATGGTTTTCTTCTTGCCACTTTTCCGTAAAAGCCAGATTTGTGGAGTGCACGACTAATAGTTGTCCTGTGGACAGATTCTCTGACTTTAGCTGTGGATCTCTGCAGCTCCTCCAGAGTTACCATGGGCCTCTTGGCTGCTTCTCTGATTAATGCTCTTTTTTCCAGAGGATAGTGATAATCTAATCTGTGACACTGTCATGCCCGTGTCTGGGAGGCTTGGGGGGGGTTCAGTGTTTATTTTGTATATTCTTGTGTGTTCCCATGTCACGTCCCTGTCTGTGTACTTGTGTTTTCAGGTTTTTCTTTCTTGTGTGGTTCCGAGGTCCTGTGTTTCATGTTTGAGTTCTCCTGTGTCAGGCCCCGGTTTGTTTCCTGTGTGTGTCCAGTGTTTCCCTCCTGGGTGTGGTTCATTCCTTATTTGGTTATGTGTCCTGCCCTCGTTAGTCTCCCCTTGGTGTGATCCTTTCCACCGGTTTCTTGTACTCACCTGTGTCTAGTTCTCTTGTTAGTGGGTGTGTATATGTGTGCCTGTGTTTCACACTGTCAGTTGTTGGTTCAATGTCGTAGATTGTCGTAGTATGTCATAGATTGTCGTGGTTTTGTCTTTTGGATTGCCTTGTGGGTTTATGTTAATAAACCGGACTTATTCGACGTCTGCATTTGGGTCCTCTTTCCTGCCAGCACAATGCCGGGTCGTGACAGGAACGAGAGTTTCCTCTTTATTTGATTTTGAGATCAGACACCGGACCCGCCTGGGAAAAGAAGCTGCCATTAGAACCAAAACAATAGGTTAATAAGAAAAAAGAAGGCTTCTGAAGGTGGGTCGTCAAGGCCTCAAAGAAAATTTTTTAGGCTAGTGCTGCTGAAAGAGGGACTCAAATTAAAATGAACATTAAAAGAACATACCAATAAAAAACCAACAAGGTATTTGGATTACACACTGGTCATACATTCAGGCTGTGTATGTTGTTGTATTGAAGCGTCTGGGAGGTCAAGAATTCCTTTTTGGGGTCCTTCCCGGCTTGCAATTGGAGAAGAATTGGAGGTATTTTATGGTTTCTTCAACCCAATGTACACAAATGAGGCCCAATCCAACGATCCAAAAGTCACACAGTTCAGTGAACCCAGTTCTTACCGTTCTGTTGTCTCATACTACTTACATTCTCTATAGGGAGGCCACCCTTCCAGTAAAATAGGCTTTGGTAGATGAGACACCTGTGTGCTTTTTTATAGGTTTCTTGTCGTCGAGTGGCCTGTTCAATACACAGCTTTTGAGTTTACCGATCCAGGGAAAATTCCATTCAATTCAATTCAATTTTATTTAAATAGTGCTATATCATAACAGAGTTATCTCATAGCACTTGTTAATATAGAGCAAGTTCAAGCCAACTTTTTAAAACAATGTTTAAAAACAACAGCAGTCTCCTCAGGAAAGAGGTTTAAAAAATAAAAGACATAATGTAAAAAATTAAAAAGAACAGAACATGTCCTGACTGCCTGTTCCGCTTCTTCAGAGGTAAGTAAAACAAAAAGAAAACAAGGAGTATTTAAGGGCTATTTAAGAAGAGGTGTTCTCAGTTAGTTTTTTCAGGGTTACGCCCCTTTAGACAAGTTTATTCGCACAGTCAGGTTTACTTTCAGAATTCCCTTTCTAGGCTTATATAGACTTTATTAAATATACTAAATCACCCATTTTCTATGTAAATGGTAAATGGACTCTTTCTTATGTAGCGCTTTTTCAAGCAAAACGGTTCCCAAAGCACTGTACCAGTAATCTAAGTTTTGAACAGTAGTCTAATTCACACACCGACGGGGACACAGTTGCCACGCTGGCTTCCACCAGGGGCAACTCGGGGTTCAGTGTCTTGCCCAGGGACACTTCGACATGCAGGCAGCGGGAGCTGGGATCAAACCACCAACCCTGGGGTTAATGGACAACCGCACTATCCTCTCAGCCACAGCCACCCCGTATGTAAATGACAAATCACACCAGGCACTGGCAGGATTAGATTAGGTTAAAAAGTTCAAACTCGACCCGAGGGTGAGTAGGCACGGGCACAGGACATGAGAGATTTATCCAAGATTGAAAATGTGTTACTCTCAGTTTCTTATTTCCAATATTCATAATTCTTTCCTATAGATGAAGGCCCTTTTTCTTTTTTCCTTTTAATAAAGGAATGAAAAAGTAAAAAATAAAAAAATAAAGCATGTACAATAATTTACATCTCTCCACTAAACAAATCAGGGTTGAAGGACTCATCCAAATGGACGGGTAGGCACGGGCACAGGGTGAAACATTTACATTATAGATAAAAGGGGAGCTAAATCAAGGTCAAAGCCTCCATTTTTCATTTTCATTTTAAAAGAGTCTTATAGTTCCACAGCATACTTCCTTTGCCAGAAAGAACAAATAAAAAGGAAATTAAGTAATACATTAGAAAAAAATTAAAAAATAATTCCAATACACTAACACATAGAATAAAGGATACAAAATGAAAATGTTAGAGAAAAGATTATATCCCACTAACAACAATTTTTCAGGTAAGTTAGGGCCAGTAGCAGGAGGATCTAGGCCATGTGAAGGTCTCCCATCCCAGTACTGATCAGTTTAGCCCTGCTTAGCTTCTGCGCTGAAGCACCCAGGAAATCAGTACTCTGTGCTGGGGAGAGACACCTGATGAAGAACCTGGGAAATCAGTGTTCTGTGTTGAGGAGAGACCTGATGAAGCACCTGAGTGGTTGAAAAAACCAGGAAGTGATCGTTTTAAGACATGTGGCGGCACC
>JAVQJF010012497.1:0-24239 GCA_036023855.1 Gadopsis marmoratus
CCCCCCCCCCCCCCCCCCCCCCCCGACATGATGAGAACCACAGGGATGTTTAACCCACTGATGAATGGCCCTCCCCACTAATAACAAAGCAAAAACGATAATCTCTGTGCTAATTTACCACGACTTCTGTCCGGACACAGCTGCCATTTGAAGCAAAGAGGCTGCTCGAGAATGATGGGGGGGGGCAAGAGGGGGACAAATAAGAGGAGGCTGCTGAGGGAGGAGGTTGTGTAAGGCTCAGGTTTTTTTAAGCTACCCCTCCCTGCCACCCCTGGATAGGTGAGGGGAGTTGGAGGTGGAAGGAGGGAGGACGGAGGACGGATGTGCGGAAACGCAATACCGTAGCTGCCTTGAGGACAGCTTTACAGTTTCCACAGCAACTATATTTCTCACAGCAAACCCGCTCCAAGGACATTTCACTTCCTGTGAAAAACTTTACATCACAGCTATTCATTTGTCTCCTTACCCCCACCCCCAACAAAGTCTGGCGTGATGGTATATGCAGACAGAGGGTGAACGAAAATGAATGGTGACGCGATATCTGCTGTTCCTGTTGACACATCTAGCTGTGTCTCCCTCTACAAGTGTACAAGGCAGCAGAGAGATAAAAATACATCTCAAACCCAGCTATAAGGCCTGGAAATCTGCCTTTACATGGGATATGCATGTTAATAAAAACAACTAGAGTTTGCTCTTAATAAAGTGCCTTATTGTGCCGAACATGACAATCAGTGAAGGTCATAAGCAAAGGTCACTGCTCTTACTTTTCATTGGGCCGCTGATACTTGAAAATATGAATCCTCATGACTCGAGTAACATATGACTAAATATAAAATTATTTTAATTTGCACACACCGTACGAAGCCACGAACACTCACTGCACTCGACGAGAAGGCAAGAAAAATAAAATAAAAAAAAACAACCCACCACCCACGTACACTTGCCTCCCACACACACACACACATCCATCATTTAAATTTACGTGAAGCTAAGCTGCATCACAGTAATCATCACTGTTGCTGTCTTTTAATTCGGGGGCCAAAATTAATGATAATAATAATAATAATGTATTATGTATCCTGAAATACAAACTATTAAGGAGGGTGAGATTCTTGAGTTCTTGGCGAAAACGGCAGCTTCTTTGTATTTCATCTAGAAGCGTCCAGAGAGAATAGATTACCTCCCCGTCACATCACACAGACGGTTTTGGGCAGGTCAGCACAGGCTGGGCTGAGCTCACCCGCACGTTTGCCTGGGGCCAGTTCACTTCTCCAAGTTGTATCTGTGCTAGCTCAGCTTCTATAAGATACTGCTCAAAATGCCCCCAAATAACCTCTGTTAGCGAAAAGAAACTTTATTCAATCGACCTAATCGGGAACAATAACTGTGCTTCAGTTAATAGCAGGGGGGAAAGAGCGGGCGAGCAAAGATAGGGAAGAGGAAGGGAATAGCACAAAAGTAATTTCTGCAGCTTCTCTGAGTCATAGCTGCAGCAGTGGGAAACAAACAGCGAGGGGGAGAGAGTGAGTGTGTGTACGTGGGTATGTGAGAGAGAGAGAGAGAGAGCGCATCAGAAAGAGACAGAGAAGGAGAGAGAGAGAGAAGGGGTGGAGTGGGGGTTGTAAAGGGGACGGGGTTATGTGTGGTAGAGCTTCACAAAATTAGCAAATCAAGCTCCTTCTGAAACAAACGGTCCATTACAGTTCTCCATATTCCCCAAACAGAGTTCATTTCAGAGTGAGAGAGAGAGCGAGAGCGAGAGAGAGCACATGCCCACAATGCCCCGCGTGGAGAGGGAGATAGATGGGAGGGATGATGGAATAGAGAGACGAGCGGCGACACAAGCACCTTCACGGGGCTCTCTGGAGCTTCTGAACACTCCCACTGTGGCCGTGAGAGCGAAGTGAAGAAGGGAAAAGATAGCGTGCCTGTGTGTGTGTGTGTGTGTGTGTGTGTGTGTGGTTATATAATAATACTGCTGAGTGTCAGCACCACTGGGGCCGTCGCCAGCACCTCTAGCTGCCCCTGCTGCTCGTCCTGTGTACGAGGACAGCTGCATGTATGTAGCACATAACGAAGGGCACAGTCTCTCACCCATGCAGCGAGATCCGTCACATCATCATAACATGACAGCCTGCAGGGTCACATTAGCTGTCCAACAATGGACACCCCTGGTTAGATCCTACAGCGGACACACACACACAAACAGAGACGACATGCCAAACACACACATATACACACAGCCGTAATTATCGCCCCTGGGCTAGTGGTAATTATGCACTGGTCACACTAATTAATCTCTCATGCACTCCAATCCTCTTTCACACATTTTTGTGCACTCGAACCAGCACTTACACTCACACACACAGGCTCATACGAAATGCACTTGCATGCATCCCAAAATAACTACAACAACAACAGCAACAAGAAACATCTGCCGCGCTCACAGTGAGCCGTGGTGATGCCCTCGACCCCCCCGCTTCTTGGAGGAGGGACTTGACGTCAACAATCATTTCACCCCGAGGCATAAGACTCGCATTGTTCACACTGCCATTAACAAGAGGAGAGGAACCGAGTAAGGTAGCATTTGGGACAGCTGTTTAAAGCACGTCGCTGGGAGGAAGACGAGGAGAGGAGCGAATTTTGTTTTGCACTGGGGGGCAGTTTATTCAGTTTCCTTGTCCGGAATCAAAATTGTTACGTGAGGCACAGAGAGCACAGGGCAGTGATGAGGACTCCTGCTGGGGGAACGAAAACTAATTGGACCAAAACAATGGCAGCTCTCGGAGCCTTGCCTTCTCTGGCCCCGACTCTCCTCTCCTCTCCTCTCCTCTCCTCTCCTCTCCTCTCCTCTCCTCTCCTCTCCTCTCTTACACACTCTGTTGACAGATGGCAAGTCAGTGTGTGTGTTCCACCTTTTCTCTTTTAGACTGAGGCACGCTGAGTAAGGTCGCCCAGTCACTTTCCTCCCCCTTGTCATCTTTCTCCTCTCCCACATCTTCCTTCTGTCTCTTCCCCTGACTTAATCCATATTTAGAGCGTCACGGCCACTGGTGATGAAGATATTCATGTTCGCATCTGATCCATTATCAGAGGACAGGGTTTTGTCGCTGACCTAAGCTAATAGGCCGATTTTGGTTCAGGCTGACTCACAGCCAGACGGGGACAATATGGCTCGTTATTAAATGTTACGCATCATACGATACGCTTGTCTGAGCCTGGAAACAAAGTCAGGTACAGCCGCTACAGGCGATTAACAAGAGAGGATCAGCAAGATCTACATTTGCAATTCATCATCGCATATAAACACCTACATACATAACTAATATGTGCTTCGGTCTAATGACAGAGTCACCGACAGGGATGAGGGAAGAGGGACCAGGGAGGCAGACCGTGGAGGGAAAGACAACTCCAGTCGATGAGGGATTTGGTCAAATCTGAATGAATCATCTCTAAGAGGACTGGGACCATAAGAAAACACATCCAGTAACAACTGCTGAGATGATGTTATCGTATGCACGAATAAAAATGGTTTCTGTCACCGAGACTACAACAATATATTTCGCCGTGTGCTTTTTCACATGAATAGCTGCCTACTCGCAAACCTTAATGCTTCCGGGAACAAAAGCTGACTTTATCTGTGTGCGTGGTTGAGTTAAAAGCGAGCACAGATGCACTTGTTGTTTGCCAAAGCTGTGTTTACAGCACTCCAACGTCAGGTCAGCCTTGAGTTTGGGGGAGAAGACAAGACGCCAGGCCACAGAAACTCACTTTTAGCAAAAGGTGGGTGGATTTTTCTCACACAGGAGGGCTTCACTTGTCCAGAAAGTTCAGATCACCAAACAAAAAAAAAAAAAAAGACCCATAAGCCTCCTGCCTGGACTTGAGTTTTCCTCAGCATACTACTATGCAACTCCTACGCATCTTCACATAATAGACTGTGATCATGTTACACAAATCAAACTCTCGGCAGGCTAAATAATCACACACACAACCTGATGAAATGGACACCTTGAGCCCTTATCGCTCTACCCATAATGATCCGGTACTCTGTATTTTTCCTCTTGGTGGTGTATTAAAATTAATCCCTTCTTACGTTTAGTCCCATTACTGTGAGGATTATCTGTGATGGCTAGAGAGGCTGCAGCCTGTCGTCATGTGGACTTAGCATATAAATGTTCTCTCACACTGGATGTTATGCAGACTGTGGTCATCGCTACAGCTTGGAGCAACCTGGTCTAAGATTCACTGACATTCCTGTAATATGACGCAAAGCCACGCTCATCATTCATTGGTGGAAGATCAAACCAATGGAGGAGGCTTCCGATTTAGAGAAGAACTTACTTTCGGCGTATGGTGGAACTGGTGTCGGTGCTGTCGGTGCGCTCGAGCCGGTCTCGCTCAGTGGTGGAAGAGCCGCAGGAGAGACCTCGGGTCAGCCTGGTGTGGGTCCTCCTCTCCCTGCCGGGCCCCGCAGTTGTGGCTGATCCAGGTGTCGCCTGAGCTATCGAGGTGCTACCGTTCCCGCTGCTGCCGCCGCCGCCGTGGCTGGGGAGGGACAGAGGCTGGCTGTGGTTGTGGTTCTGCTCGGGGGCGTCGAGGCCAGGCGTCTGGGGGCTGCGATCCTGCCTCAGGTCCTGGTTCTCTTGGCTGACCCGGTCCAGCTGGCCCTCCAGCTCCTCGATTCGCCGACGCTGGGTCTCCAGGAGCTTGGCCTGGTTCTCGATGATGTTGTTGAGCTCCAGGAGGTACTCCACTGCCCGGTTGGGACTCTCTGGGCTGGTCTCCATGGTGGGGACCCTGACTCTAGGGGTATGACCACCACAGTTTCGACCCCGTGGGGCCGAGATCCACCCCCCCCACCAGCCCTGATGAGTGGGGGGGAGGGAGGGACCAACGAAGGCTCTACTGAAGATTAAGTAATGGCTTCAGATGTTCAAAAAACAGGAAGTTACAGAGATTAAGAGGTTGAGAAGTTCAGAAAGACTACATGTCCCCAAAACTGAGGCCAGAAATGAGCATTACAGCATCTCAGTAGCCATTAAAAAACGCTGCGATGCCGAGAAAAGAGTTCAAAGCTCAAAAAGTCGCTCAAGGCCGCGTCGACTGTCTGATTTCCTGAAGTGGCAGTCATTTTGAAAGACCACGCTAACTCAGCACGGAGCGGGTCAAGAGTCTGGGGCATCATGATGAATTCATTAAGCAAATTATGTAAAAACAGACAGGAGATGGGCTGGATGGGGGGGGGGGGGGTGACAGAGGTAAGTGTGGCCTAAAGGAGGCTGGTCGAGGAGCTATAATAAAGTTGAGCGTGCTTTGACGGCTCTCTGAGCATAAAGAGGAAGAAAGAGAATATCAAAGTATCCACTGACCTGTGACTTATCCTGCTTAATAACTTCAAGAGCTCTGGCATCAATCAGCCTTTAGTTCATAATAAATAAATAAAAAACACATCTAAAATACATCAACCACTCTTTAGCCTCCTCGACATGCAGGGGAAGGGAAGGAGGGAAGGGAAGGAGGGAAGGGGGGGAGGGAAGGGAAGGGGGTGGAATAGGGATAATGGGGGGGGGGGGGGGGTGTTATGTATGATCTACCACTAATTATCAAACACTGTCAGTCATTACATAACACAGGAAGCTCTGCTCCCTCCCACGTTGAGTCTCCCCGCAGTCCACCATCGTCGCTTTCAACCCATGGCCCGACGCGTCCTCACGGCGCAGAAAGTGAGCAGGGGCGTCTTGCCAAGTTCATCCCTGCGGGGTCCCGGCTCCCGGCTCCCGGATCCTCCCCTCTCGCTCGGACACAAACTACATCCCGGCGCTTTCAATTCACACTAGTTCCCGAAGTGTGAGTCTCTGGGCTTTTCTGCCATCCGAGAATAACGCAGAGTTCACTTCCGCGTCGCGCGCACTCATCAACGCCCGGCTCGGCGGCAACAAGGTGTCACCTGTTAAGGGTCCGACAACTATCCGGGTGTTTCTGACGGTCCCGACAGTCGCCCTCACCTGCACGTTAGCGTTTCGCCGCTTTCCTGAAATCGGTTTGCAGCGAACAGGTTTTGGGTTATTTCCTACTTATCTGAGACAGAGTTCCAGCTGCGTCCGGCCGGTAAATCCACGCACGGGTGTTGCGGCGCGTCTCCTTTGCGGTGGAGCGGAGAGGTTTCGCTTCTTGAGCGTCTGAGCTGCGGCGCTGCGTGCGGCTTTCCCTCTGAGCGCGTCGCCGTCAAGTCCGCCGCAATGGCGCGGCACTTCCGGTGGAGAGGGCTTCGCAATAAAAGAGAAACGCCGTGAGAGTTGGGCTACAGGGGTGAAAAGCAAAGAATGCATTTCCAGGAAAAGATGAATGAACACCCAAATGGCAAATTAATCGATGAATTAATTATGTTTGTATTATTGTGCCATGCACACAGCCCGCATTGTCTTACACCAC
Source organism: Gadopsis marmoratus (assembly GCA_036023855.1). Lineage (NCBI taxonomy): Eukaryota > Metazoa > Chordata > Actinopteri > Centrarchiformes > Percichthyidae > Gadopsis > Gadopsis marmoratus. The sequence continues at coordinate 6,436 of JAVQJF010012497.1, forward strand.
GCATGTATAAACCCCAGACCAAGACACTAGCCCTCAAAAAGGAAAAATACATTTTAAAGTTAGTTTGTTTTAGCAATTTTCACAAACAGATCTTCATTCGCCTCTAAAAGAAGATTAATAAATTGCTGACAAAAACACTGTACTCTACAAACCAGAAGACATCAGAATGACTGCTAGATAACTCAGCCAAGACAAGTTAGCAAACAAACACATTCCGACGTTTAGTCACCTGTGCCCAGAAATATATCAGGCTTTTGCTGACCCATCTTGTGGAATCGTGGAAATTTGACACTTTTAAATCATCATAGTATGTGTAACACCAAAAAATGAGTCTCACGGCAATTTCCCGTAAAAGACTCTCTACATCATTAGGGTTGAAAACCAAATTAGGGCTACAATAAATAATGAGCAGATTTCAACAAAAAGCTGCAGATAAACCTGGAGGCGTGTCTACATGCAAGTTAACAAAGTCAATTTTCATCCAAATGATTGCATCATGTCTCTCTCTCTCTCTCTCTCTCTCTCTGTAGGACGAAGACTTTATCTCCCAAGTGCACGGGTGGCATTTTATTTTGAAAGGACAAGGAGTCTCACTTTGCGTCTTCGCGTGTAACTTTCCACACTTCGGGGACCCTGTTGAGCGCATATATAAACCAGGAGTGCGCACATGTAGAAGCCAACACTCTGCACTGTAATGCAACGTGAAATCTATGAGCTTTGATCTGACGTGGTTTGACTTGTCGAGGTCCACTTATTTAAGTCCATATATCTCCCCTTATTCGACGTCCTGTTGTCAGCTGCGGGCGATTTCCTTTTTGTTTCTTGCCTCCTTGCGCCCGAGCTGATGTGAACAGAAGGATGCGGCTTAGGACAAGAGGAGAGAAAGGCGCAGGGCCTCGGAGCGATGTTATTTTTAGTGGCAGTGCTTAAGTGCTCGCGTGTGAAGCGAGAGGCTGCCTTTAAATTCATCTGCACTTCCGTCTCCGCATAACAGCATGTGTCAGCCAGGTGAGGCTGCTCTGACTGAATCCTTGTTCTCGCTAAAAGCAGCTTTTTAATAAATGATCTGTGGGAAATGATCAGATTTCCACCCTCGTGGTGTGACATTACATTTTTTTTTTTTTTTTTTCAAATTCTCACCCTGTTGCTGAATATAAAGCCTATTTTATGGGATCCTTAAAATAATCTCATATCTCACACACACACACACGCACACACTCACCTTCATCACGTCAAATCACCATCGCTCCAAAAATATCCTGTGGCCTATAATTTTGCTGCCATCTGCTGTCCATTGCTGTGCTCTTCTGGTGTTAAAAAAACAACAACAACAAAAAAACCAGCAATAAGAAAAAAAAAAAGAAAGACTTGCATGACCACCGAGGAAATTGGTTCAGCAGTTTATTTTGGAGTTTTATTAGAACGTGTTTACAGTTCGGCCATATAATCCCCCCATAGGAAATGAAAGTCTTAAAAAAAAAAGAACATTAGCAAACGTTATAAAATAAGTCTTACATATAGGCTACCAAGCTACTCAGTATGGTCACTGGCTGGGGGGGGGAACAGTATGTTGGTTTGGTCACTGTACTGCAGCACAGCAATGCAAACAAATGGGCAGGGCGCGCCAAGCGATTCACTTCAGGCCTGTGGTTTGTACAAATGAAGGGATGACTTCACTTCTAGCATCAGCCTTTGGATAGTGATGGGCTGGTGACAAACAGCTGTAACAGTCTGCGTCTCGTAATGCTGCCGTAAAGAAACAAAGCATAGATTTAACGTTTAAATAATATGAATCCACTCTGCGTTGTGAAAACGGTGTGAAGTCTCTATGTAGCTTTTCTTCCTAATGGCTTATCTAGAGCAAAGTGTCTGAAAACCTGAGTATTTCAAAAAAGATAATTTCATAGAAAAATAACATCTCACAGTATCCATTCAGCTTGTTTGAAATAAATTAAAAATAAACAACAAATGATGCTATCTTAGATGCAACACTGAGCTCAGATTCTTATGATTACTATCTCTGTGGATTTACAGCAAGGGCCATTGTTTTTGGCATGACTTGAAATTACCAAGCGACCCGCCCACCTCTATCATATTAGAGACCTCAGAGCAAAGGGTTTTCACAGTAAGAAAAATCAGTGGTTAGGATAAAGTGGTTTATGTTACCAAGGCAACTGTACGTGGCACGATGGGCACAGCACTCTCCAGAATCTAGATAGTGATTTTGTTCTGACCCCACATACACAATATTAACAGTACTTGAAATATGCACACCGGATGCATATTTTTGGCATCTTTTGCGGACGTCTGAAGGAGGGCACAACATAGAGTATCCTTATCCACACTCAAGCAGATTACAAAACATTCATTTATCAACAGGGCAAATACGATGTTAGTCTGTGTTTACATTTTGAGGCTTCACAAAAGCTATATACCAATTATCACGTTGTTTCTCATCACACAATAATAAATAATATGAATGGGTAGCTGTTGTATGTAACATATAGATATACTGCATATATTCATTTTTATATATATATATATACGTATATATATACAGTATATGTATCACAATATAGTAACAAATCAGGGCTTGGCTCCAGTTAGTATAGTATTTACAATAAGTTCTCTAATTTATTTCTCTACAAATATTTACAGAATATAGATTTCACACCTGCTGTCAAAGGGGATTTGCGTTATCACAATCAAATATTCCGTTACATGGATGGAACAACGTTACAAGTCGAGGCCACATAAAACAAATAGGATATTGTACAAACATGTTACACTGTTTCCTCTCAGACCAAATGGATGTGACGCTGCGGAAATGGACGGCTTGGATTTGTTGCATTATTATTGCTCATTATCTTTGTGAGGTATAAGTGAATGTCTGTACAGTCTTTGTACAGTAGAGGGTACTTCTGCCAGCCTGAAGACAGAGATGCAGAGAGGTGAGTGAGGGATAGGACGTCTGTGTCTGAAATACCTTGTTGTCCTGGAAACATCGTTCACAAATGCTGCAAACCTAATAGGAGGAGTGAAACAGCGAGGGGAGGGCAATGGTGCCTCAGAAAATGATAATAATAAAAATAAAATAAAAAACCCCAATGTGATTGTTGTTTCACGAACAGAAACAGACATGGCTTTTGCCATGTTGGCGTCATCTACAAGTTAAAATGTGATATCGACACTTAACATCAGCCAGAGGTCAGCTGTAAAAAAGGCACAAAGAACACGACTTCATGCTTCTGTAGATATCAAATGACAGAGAGAAAGTGTTGGTAGTGTGGGTAGCTGCAGAAAACGAGTCGAGGTCTAACAGTGTGAGTCTGACAGAATCCGACACGGTACCATTCGGCTGCTGCATGCTCTACTTCCTGCTAAAAGTCAAGAGACAGCGCTTCTTCCTCCGCCCTGCCCTGTCCGCCTCCCGGGGAGCCGGTTCCCCTCTACAACCTGAGCCACCCTCTGCTGGCTGGGTGTGAACCAAGGGCCTGGCAGCACCGCGGCCCTGCACCCGCCAGCTTCTGTGGTGGCCAGAGAAAGGCCTGAGATGCTGGCAGCAGACGCGCTGCTGTCAGATTGGCTGCCTCCAGACTCTGACTCACCGTCTCCCAGCTGCTCTACGGACAATGTGGAGGTGAGGAAGGAGAAGGGCTTTCTCTGTGACACCGGATCTATCGCAGCGACACTTGCTGAATGCCTCTCGACACGCCAGCTCTGTGCACCGTCGTCTCTCTGATCCTCATTCAGCTCTCTGTTTTCACCCCTGCCATCATCCCATGGCCTCTCCTGCTCCTTCTGTTCCCTATACTCTGCTTCCATGTCCAAGGTTTGTTTGGGTCTGGGAAGCTTTTTGTTAGGACTTGGAATGGGTAGGAAAACATCCTCTTCACTCTCTTCTTCTCTCTCCTCCCCCATCCTTTCTTCTGCCCTTTCCTCAACAGCAGGTACCTCCTGCTCTTCCTCTTGCTCAGGCTCTTCAACCTCTGCCCTCCCCGCCCTCTCCTCACTTCTGCTTTTCCTCTCCCTGCTTTTGCTCCTCCCTCTCTCCCGCTCCCTTTTCCTTTCCCTCGCTGTCCCTCTTTCCGTCTCACTATCATCATCATCCCTGAGGGCATCTCTGGGTAAACTCTGAGACTCTCTTTTTCTCCTCCTCCTCCACCTGTCCCTGGCTTCCCGAGACCTCCCTCCTCTTTCAGAGATGGGGCTCTGTAAATCAGAGCGTCCGCCTCCCTCTGAGACCCGTCTTTTCCTTCGACTTTCCGTTCCTTCCTCTCTCTCGCGTCCATTCGAAGACCCGCTTCTCCTGTTCTGCTTGGAGCTCTGCCCCTTCCGCCCGGTGGAGTCTACTGCAGCCAAACCCTGCTCCTTGGGGTGATGCAGGAGGGAGGGGGAGGTGATTCCGTGTTCAGGGCCTGGACACACATTATATGAGAGAGGGGGAGATGGAAAGAGGTGGAGAAAACAAAGTGAATAGGCAGGTAAAAGAGAGGAAGAGCAAAATCTCTGGCAGAGAGCATTATGTAATCTGTTATTAAAGAGCTCTGTTTTTTGTTGTTGTTGAGGTGCATTAAGTCAGCTTGTGTAACAGCAGCTGCTTTTCTATTTTAGTGCAACCTTCAGATAACCCTTTATTAGAAATACACACACATCTGCTTATCAGTGTGCTCCATAATAGTGCACATATGCAAATCTCTTGGCTAAATAATTCAGCGTGCTTACAATTGTGGAGCCGGTGAAGTTTATTCAGAGTTAGGTTTGAGGGATAACTAAATTGGGCATGAAATTAGTGTAATATTGTACATTTCTACACCATTAATCAAGATTATCTCAGAACGAGGAGGTCCAACACACACAGGCTTCTGTCACTACAAGTGAAGACAGCAGTGGTGACTGAGTAGAGGAATGTAGAGAGACAGAAAATGGGAGAACTAACAGGAACCATTACCAACCGCGTATTCTCTGTCCGTCCAATGACATAGAAGCAAGGCTCGCCTAGCTTGGAGTTGGTCATACATAGAGACAAACTGGAGAGTTCCACTGAGAGAGAGAGAGAGAGAGAGACAGAGGGGGAAAAGGGAAAGACAAGAAAAGAAGGAGTGGAGCAGAAAGGAGGGGAAGGCCAAATTCAGATGTGGATGGGTTAAAAGGTGGGAAACACCACAAAAGGAAAAGAAAGAATAAAACGGTAGAAACATTTGTAGTTAGAATCAGTCCCACAGAAAAAAGAAGAAGAAAGGAGATTACACGCCCAAAGCAAATGCGTAACATGCAAAAGACACGAGGGTCTGCGTCTTATTTTCTAAATCTCATATATTTCCATGCTTGTAATTTTCCCCAGTAAACACATTGGTGGTGACATCCCGAAATATCTCTAAATCCTCCCAGTGTGTCTCACCATAGTCAGGCACGTAGCCGTTTCCTCTCTTGAGCACCAGGTGGATGCGGTGGCCTCCTCTGCGGATCTGCTCGACCGCCTGGCTGTGAGTCATCCCTGCTGTACTGTCCCCATTGATCTCCACTAGCTGATCGCTAACCTGCAGCCACAACACACAAACGCAACATTACTTTAAATAGGGTATTTGTTATCTCAATAAAATAACAGAATATTCTGTAAAGATAGGCCTTTTTCACCGTAGACATTTTGACTTATCGTGGCAGGAAAGAGTACTGCACAGAGTTACTAATAACACAAACAATGGCTCGGACCCAGTGTCCCACTAACTCATCACAGTTTAACAGTGATGCACCAATCAGAATTTAGCAACATTTAAATCCAAATGAGATGTCTTCCACACAGGCCTGATGAAGCAGATTCGTCTTTGAGTGTTAAACTCTTTATAAATAATGCCAAAGGATGTTTTATTTCTTCTAAACTTTAACTTTGATTGTTGCTCATGTGGTCATGCATATTTAATGTTACTGAGAAAACTAGAGATTTGAACGCTTTCATGGATTTTAACCATTTTCACCGTAGACATTAAGGCTCATCTGCAAATTAAAAAGTATATTTTGTAATCACAATCAACACAAACAGACAGACCTGCATTTTTTGGCTCCGTGAGGCCGGCCCCCCCTCCATCAGTCCCAGGACGTAGAGGCCCATGTTGTACTCACTGCCCCCTCGGAGACTGAAGCCGAAGCCTGAATGTCCGCGATCCAGGTCTACACTGTAATACCTGGAGTCACGCTGGGAGACAAGTGCAGAGGGGGTAAGAAGGAGGACTGATAATCATCACTGTAGGAAATAATATACTGTATACTGGCAGTGGATGGGTCCACACATTATTATTTATGGTGCTGCCCTCACCTTTGGACGCGATCTTTGACCCTTTCTGCTTCTGTGACCCGGGTCATACTCAGTGGTTTCTGAAAGGCTTGACGTATCTAAACGAAAATGATTAGAAAATGACTAAAAAGATGGTGTTTGCAGTTAGATTATGACTTAAGAACCAGGCTGTATATTTGTGTGTATGCTTCCTGGATACTTACAGGTGCTGGGACGGGGGACAATGGTGAGGCGTAGAGTATTTCCCGCTCGGCGGAGGATCTGAGCGAGCTCCCGGTGAGGCAGATTCACCACTGAGCGTCCCTCTACCGCCTCTAATCGATCTCCAGGCCGGATCTGACCGCTCTTGGCCACTGGGCTGCCTCGACGGACCGTCACAAACCGGTGAGGGAGAAGTGAAGCAGCTGAAGGGAAGGGCAGAAAACATCAAACAGTTACTACCACCTTAAATGACTTGTTACTTGAGATACTTGTTGAGTGAAGTTGCAGATGGAACACAAAACTCCATCCAGCCCCAAAACCTTCCTTTTAACTGAAGGCAGTGAGTAATAAGTGTGGTCAAAGACACATTTTAAAGCAGGAAGATTCATTTCACCGCTGAGTTTGCTGCTCTAATTAAGCTTTGGATCGTTTTTGGCAGGGTTTACTTTATAAATTACTTCCCACAGGAGCCTTTATTTACACCTCCCCCACTGTCTCCTTGAAACACTCTCCTCTTCTCCTTCATCTTCCCATCTATCAAGCTCTCTCTCCATCCGCTGACACGCCAGGAACTGTTTCTCGCTGTCCGATGATTTGTCTTTCTCCTCAAGAACAAACTGCCGTGGAACACAAGCTCTGCAGCAAATATCCTTTCCTGTCCCGAATCTGTCAAACTGCGCATAACAGCAGTCTCATATATTTACACTTTGATTTTTATTTTTTTTTTTACACAGCATCAGCGATTCTTATGCTCAGCTCTTCTAAGATCAAGAAACTTGCAGTCTGTCTGCATTAGTATACCGCTAGCATACAAAACACACACGTACAAAAACACACACACCAGTATTTACTTCTTTGTCCTGGTACCAGAGTGTCTGTGTGGGAAAACGTTGGCCATCTTCTCCCAGCCCCTACACTGCTCATACACACCACACAACCACTCCTAGAAAGCCGTTATAGAGTAGCTGAGGTTACAGATGATATGCAGGAGTCCATGTGTTGTTGTCAGACTCAACTGACCTCTGAATAGTGAGGGTACAATGCGAGGAGAGACAGCTAGCTTCATGTAACAGGATCTCGATTTGTCGTATCTCCTGCACGAGGAGATCACTCACAAATAAGCTTAACTCTGGTCAGTGTATGAGCTCGATGAGAAAAGTATCAAGCAGCCTAAAAATACATTTGCTTCCATTAATCTCCTGCATCCAACTAAAAAGCTTCTTATAGTTTTTAGCTGGACAGTCAATCTTCTGTTCCTTTTTCTGTATCTTAATAAACTCCCCATTACTCTCTCTCTGACCCCTCTTTGAGGATATGCTGTATTTTGGTGACAGCTGGCCCCTCTAGAGTCTTGCCAGTGGCCTTATGTAACCCATCAGGCAGCATAAACATTTGGAGACTCTCATTCAGCTGAGGTACATAGTCAGTCTCCCTCCTGGATAAAAATAGCACAATTAAATTGTTTTATAGAGCGCCATGAAATAACTGTTAACAGATTAAAATTGCAGCTGTGTGGGCTAAAATATGAGATGGCATGTCACATTGGAATGATGGTCCCGTTAAAAGGTACAGCCTATAATTCACAGTCCAGGGGCACATCTCCAATCTGGGCCTAATCTGGGTGACCCAGGCAGAAACGGCAATCAGGTCAAATCAAAGCCAAGGCAGCTTTGCAAATAGTCTTCTTATCATGCATAATACATCGGCCCAACATCAACAGTCGACGCACATGCAACAGCCATGCTCACTCACACGCACACACACGTACAAAACAGCACACATGCACAGTGACTCCCACGCAGAGGGATTGGGACAGATGTACTCAGCCACGCACACACACACACACACACACGTGCTTAAACTACACACAGATGCATCCAAATGGACTGCTTTATATTAATGTCTTTTCCTCTGGCTCTCCATGTTCTCCTGTCCAGAGTAATCCCACTGCAGTATGCCCAGCAGGCAGCCAGCCTCTGACGCGCTGCACTGATCATCGATCAGGAGTGGTAGCAGCCCCCCTCCCCGACATCGTAAAATCCCCCTCTGCAGCTCAGACGCATCAGCCGGTGCAGACATCCCCACAGCAGCCTGCAGATGCTCTGCGCGTGTCGGAGGCACCGTTGATCTTTAGCAGGATCTTTCATACGTTAGTGTGTGTGCAGGTTAGTTAATGCTGAACTCAAGCACTCTATTCATTTTACTGCATGTGTCACCACATCATGTCGTGTGCTGCTTTAAGCCTGGCTGGGTTTAAATTCCCTCTCATCTGCTGTTGTATAACTGTAGGAATAACCACAATGCACATCAGTCACAGCATCAGTTTGATCAACTATCTGACATCCAGAACATGTGAGCCTGTGCGTCTAACTTTCACACAGCCAAAGTCAACACATCTGACTGAGCAAACTTTAGCAACACAGAATCATACCCTCTAGCTAATGCATAAAGCATGGTGGTGAAACACTGCACCACCCACACCAATGCCCACCCATCTTTTAGTAAATGTGAAATGAGAAGTGGAGCGAATAATTACGTTTAGACTCCTTCACAGTTTTCAAAGCAGACTGCAGTCTCTCCAGCATGGCTCTTAGATTAGCATGCGCAGAAAAACCAAAACCAAAAAAAAGAAGAAAAAAATCCTAAATTCCAGCTTGGAGGTGTTGAGGTTCACATGCAACGGTCAACAGGAGCTAAAAGACAGGTTTGCCGTCCCCTCTGTTGCTCCTCTGCGAAGGGAAATGTTCAGTGTAGCTTTTTTCTCAAGCATTCAGAGAGCAATGGTGGAGGTAGGTGGGAGGCGGAGGGAGGGAGGGAGAGAGAGAGAGAGAGAGAGAGAGAGAGAGAGAGAAACCGTTTTAATCTTTTGAAAATCCAGACTGGACGCTTTTACTGCAGAGTAAAGGGGTGTGTGTGTGTGTGTGTGTGTGTGTGTGAGAGAGGGAGAAAAGAGTGGTGGAGCGAGAGACTGATGAGAGGGAGAGAAAGAGAGAGACGGGAAGAGGAAATGATAGAGGATGAAGGCAGATATGGAGAGACAGAGGGGACCTCTTTCTGTGACATGGCAGGAGTGAAATGAAGGGGGCGAATGAGGACACAGTGGAGATGGAGGTTTGAGGGACTGCAGGGGCAGGTGCACCTACAACCTTAATCTCACCAGGAAAACATAAACGTGGGTTCGCTTGGGCCATAAAGCAAATTGGACTGCATCAAACTGGAACAGAGGGCAGCCAAAACAAGACACAGTGGGCAATACATCACGGGGATGCTGCGGCTGAACTGAAATGCCTTAAAGGATCGGTTTGACATTTGGGCAAATATGCTTATGCACTAACTGAGAGTTCCATTAGAAGATTAAAACCACTCTCGTCTCTTACGCTAAATATCAAGCAACCATCAGAAGCTGGTTAGCTTAGTCTAGCATGAGAATACAGAGGGGGGAAACAGCTTGCCTGGCTCTGTCCTAAGGTAACAAAGCCTACCAGCACCACCTACTAACCTTCAGTAATTAATGCATTATATCTTATTAGGTTAATCAGGACAAAAACGTAAGTGTTGAAATGACACGTTGAAGTCTTATGAGGGTTATGTGAAGGCCTGTTTATTTGCTGGGAGCAGTGACTTCCTGGAGTCTTGTTTCTCCAGTCTTTATACTAAGCTAATCGGCTGCTGGCTCCAGTTTCATCTTTAGAGTACAGACATGAGAGTGGTGTCGATCTTCTTGCCCAAAGCTTGACAAAAACGCGAATAAGCAAATTTCCCAAAATGTCAAACTATTCCTTTAATAAGCCAGTCCATTGGTAGTCACACATGAGATAACAGCAGCGTCCCAATGTCAGCCAATCCCTCAGGAGCACACAGAGGTGCAGGCAAATCACACACAAGGAAAATGTAAGCCTAATGGTGCAGGAACAAAGGCATAAATGTGTGTGTTTCTGTGTGTAAAGCCAGACATGTGGCTTTGCAAGATATACAGTATAAAAAACAGGAAAGGTTCCCCAGAGATGAGAGGCTCGACATTAATGTGTAAGGTGTGGGTGTACCTGCATGTAATATGATGCTGATCTTGTCTTTCATTGGTTTTGGTTATCCAGGAATCTTACTGAAGTACAATATAATGATGATGCATCATGATGGTATGACAGCGTTTGACAAGTCTGTCAGTATATTGAGTGATATACAACATTTTTCTAAAAAGGCCACCAAAACATCTCCCACCCAAACAGTGCATTTGCATTTAGCCTTTCATGAACACAGACAGAAAATATACACTTTAGTAATTATGCTGGGAACATTTCTGCTGGCTAACCAAAAGTGCACGCCATGCAGTGACAACAGCAGATGCCAAAACTGATTTCCTTCAACAATGCAAATAAAACCAACCTGGAAAAAAACAGGTTTTTATGCATCATGACTCATCTGGTGGCATGTGGCCATGGTGACCACTGTTTAATCTGTAATTATCTAATGCTGCGTCTGTCCACAAGGGCATCCAAATGAAACCCGTTTCCCTGGGCAGGTAACCAAATGGTTCTACTGGGCCAGAAAAGTAAAACTAATGCTGCGTAATGCCCACTCAGTTCTACTTCAGATCATTAGATGAAAAAAAATTAAAAACTAAATTAAACTAAATTTAAACTTGATACACATGTTGCACAATATGATTTGTCACTATGGCTCTCACCTTTGCCATTCTCCACATCCTGAGAGGCAATGACAAACCCAAAGCCCTCTCCAGGCTTTCTCCTCAGCTCCACATCAAATCCTCGGAGTGGCTGAGGTCGTTCACCACCCTGCCTCTCCAGACCGGAATCAGGCACTGGGACACCGCCCGCCTCGTCCTCCAGGCCCGTGTTGATCCAGTCTTTGGGTTCCATGGTCAGCGTCACTGGTATTGACTCCAAGAAACTGGTGCTCTGGATTAAAGAAGAGCGCATCGGGGTGGGGGAGGGAGGGGCGCTATTGGAAGTCCGGGGCATAGGCAGGGCTTCTGGGAGCGCAGAGGAGTTGGCTGAACCAACAGGTGGAGGAGGGGGGTGGAGGAGAGGCGGAGGGAGTCTTCGCATGGAGCCGGGGGAGACGGTTGAATGATAGATGCCTGATAATGAGAAAGATAATAACTGAAATGAATGTAGCCACAGTTAATACTTGACTGTCAGTTGCTAAAATCAATGAGTCATTTACCTCCTCTGAAAACTAACAAGATGACTTCTGACTTCTTGGTGTGTTCCAGGAGAACTGTTTGTACCTGTCAACAAACATATTAATTAGATTGTGACACCTTTAAGGCTGTTTTAAAGCACCACGCTGGTGATAAAGCATGTTTTAACCCAGTGGTTCCCAACCTGGACGCAGGGAGATACGAAGGTAACATTATGTTTATGAATGTAAAATTCTGATTATTTTTCAGATTACTCCCATGTTTAGTTTTTTGTGAAATACTGTGTAGTTTTTTCTGTTCAGGCTGCTAAAAGCTATTCAAATGAAGCGTCTGGGAAGGGAAAACCACCCTTCGATTGAACCGTTTCCAACTTGTGCACCATGTATCAAGGGGTGGCAAGCAGACATTGCTATATTTTAAGCAGAAAAGGTCGGGAACCACTGCTTTAACCCATCAGCTGTGAATTGTGTTTAGTTCACGTTACGTCTCCCTCCCATTTGGTCCTCCACTACCTGTGCAAAGCTAAGGCTCTGGACATCTGCTCCGTTGATTTTGACAATAGCATCGCCTGGCTGCAGGGAGTTGCACTGCTTCCTGTCCCAGACTCTTTTCACTATTGTCATCCTGCCTCCTGGACCACCAGCCGTCACGCTGAAGCCCAGTCCTCGATCTCTTTCACTCTGGGCCAAGGCCACTGGCACCAGCTCCCCTCCGCTGAAACCGCCAAATCCACTGCACAGGCTCATCGCCCCGGGAGAGGACACACTGCTGGGACTCGCAGTGGGGCTGGTGTTGCCATGGAAACCATTGAAGCCACGGTGACGGGGGCTGTCAGGAGTAGGAGGAGGTCTGAGGTGGGAGGTCTGCGGTCTCAAGAGGTGGGAGTGAGTGCTGTGGGGGTCGCTGGGGGAGGACATTGGCCTCCTCGGTGACTGAGGCAGGGGCAGCCGGGACCCTGAAAGGGTGCAGGTGGACAGGTCACTCTCAGATGACTTGGATGTGCCATAATGCGACGGATGAGGGGGTGTGGCGAGGGAGTTATTGTTGTGATTACGGATCATTGATGCCCTGATGAAAAAGAATGGGAGGAGACAAAATCAATCATTAGTCCAGTAAATCTTTGCTCTGACACATATTCTCATACTGAAATGTTTAGGGTTGCAACAAAAAATGATGTTCATTATCAATTAATCAGCCAATTACTTTCTCGATTAATGGTGTAGACTATAAAGGGTCAAATGATTTGAATTTCCTAAAGCCCAAAGTGACGTCTTCAAATTGCTTTTTTGTCCAACCAAAACCCAAAGACATTTCATCGATTATCATATATGACACAAAAGCACCAAATCCTCATATTTGAGAAGCTGGAACCATCTAAAATGTTTGAAAACGATGATTTGATTATCAAAATGGTCTGAATTTGTCAGAAAAAACAGACTTTGAATAGGGGAACTTTAAAATTATACTTAAAATCAATACTATTCAAAATCACTAATTGTTTTTAAAAACTTTAAGAAGGGAATTACAAATTTAAATGAATGCACCTCAAAAGTACAATCTTTGCTGGAACCTCCTTTGTGCTGTACACGTGTAGGTGTTACCTGTGTGAACCAATGGCAGAAACAACTTCACTGTCGCTCTGGCTGGCAAGCGTCGGGTCGAATGACTGTAGCCTGGCTAAACTTCTCAGGGAACGAGGAGGACGCACAGGGGAGGAAGAGGCAGCGTTGCTCGTACTGGAGCGCCTGTATGAGGGCGGCTGTCTGGTGGCAAAAGGCGTGCTGTTTCCATTAGTGTCTAGAGCCACCCCTGGTTCCATGTAGCTCTGGTCACCGTGGACCCCGTTAAAGTTAAAGTGCTTGGTGTGGGGAGTAGGTGTCGGCAGGCGAGGTGGTAGGTGAAGAGACTGAGGCTGGGTGGTGGTGGGTGGTAGGATGGGGTCCCCACTGTCCAGTAGCCTTGGCAGGGGCTGCTTGGGACAACCGTCATGGTTGTACAGCATGGGATACCCTCTTCTTACCTCTACATCCACACTGTGGCCCACAGGCACCGACTTGAGCATCTCTACCACCTCTTTATGAGACACTCCCAGCACACAGACATCATTGATGTACACCAGGATGTCCGCTAATAACCCACAGAAGAAAGAAACATGGATTGATCATTACAACACATTTAATATAATACTACATTTTTAATAATCTGCAGCAAAACTACACACCTTTCGACCTTTGTGTTTACATCTGTTATGTGTTACTGCTTCAGCTTTTTATTTTTTACCCTTTTCATATGCTTGCATGTGCAGATAAGAGTAGTTAGCAAATGAAACCCTGTCTGAGGTTTTCGTGTGGGTGTTGACTAATCCAACCAACTAATCCCTCCAAAACAGCCTATTAACAGATATGAACTACATCAGTCCCTGCAGAGACATCTGGCTCTATGGGCGTATGTGTGCGAGTGTGTATGTGTGAAGTGGATGCGCACTGTATGCGTATGTTATGACAGCTTGATTATGCTGCGCTGTCCCTGAGGATTAAGGACTGATTGTGATATACCCTTTGCTGCGTGAGATCAGAAAATTCCAGAAGTATAACCCTAAAGAGTGGAGACAGAGAACTAACACCGCCGATTCAAGTATTTTCTGCTTTGCAAGTTTTCAGCAACCATATTTACACAGTTTTCAGTCTGCTGCTAGGGAAATTGTTGCACCATTACTAGCAATGTAAGTATTGTCTTTGTGTCTGAGAATGTGTCGCCCCCTCTCTTCAGTTGGCATCATCTCACATTTCTTTTTAGCAGCTAGTGTACTTATGCAGCAATCATCCCTGGTTCATTGTAATATTTACCTGTCTTGAGTGCTGAGGGTCCACATGTAGTCACACTGTAAACCTGCAGGAACTCTCTGGGCCTGCTGCCCCCGACAATATTGAAACCAAACCCTCTGGAGCCCTTGGTCAAGTGTGTGTGCACGGGGAAACCCCTGAGCTCCCCGGGCAGGTCGGTGAACCCTGGTATTCATCGAAATATACAGAGACAAAGAGAGAGAGGATGAGATAATGATGATGCTTACCTCCGAGGAAAAGTCATAAAAGTCTTCAAGGCAGCAAGGATTTAATAAAAAACAACAACACCAGAGTGATGTCAGATAAAGAGGAGCGATAACGGATTCAGTCCTGTGTGTTTAAACGACTAAATGGTTAGAACTGAAGGGTTGTAGGAGTGAGGAAAAAGGGAGCGTGAGAGTCAGAAAACCAATCGCCAGATGGCTTTTAACAAAAAAATACCTATAAATAAATAGACACGCACACGAACCTAAACCTTTGGTGGAAAGATTGCATTAAGAGCAGAATCCTACCTCCTTAAAATCAGCAGATAATCCATCAGATTGACCCAACTCAGTGCTGTAGTCTGGGACTTTGTTTTTAATTGTTTACTCGTAAATTGCATCACCAAATCTCTGGAAAATGTCAATCAAGGTTTTCTTTTTCTTTCCACTCTTCCTCCTTATTTTAGCCCTGTGCTTGCAAAGTAGCAATCATTTCAAACTGCATGGATTTAAACATTTGTCCACTCTAGCACATAATGACAGCCTCCGTTTGAATTCCACTTATACCAGATTTTACAGTAATCCTTTCACATGCAGGTAATTATGGCCATAAAGGAGATTATATCACCTTCTGCTGGTGAGAGAGGTGTACTGCACTTTATTGAGGCAAGCTGGAATCATAGCACTTACAACAGATGGGTTTCTTACAGTTTGCAATCAGCCATCAGCCACAAATCATGTCCTTGTTCTTTTAACAGAGAATCATGTGACCAAATTATGAAATTAAGTTGCCAGTCACATGCCATCCCTTCCAGCCGCAGCAGACTCTCCGGCTCTCTGCCAGCAGCTCCGAGCTTCAGGCCTTAATCGCTTACATCTCTCTGTTCAGCTAAAAGCTCATTCCATGTCATTTGACTCTAACAAGCTGGCTGTGTCTGTTACTTGCATTCTTGACAAATATGTAGCTTCATTTAGGCTGTTCAACACACAAGTGCGTTTCCGGTGTTTCAATAATCACACCCAGAGAAAGAGAGAAAGGAACAAAGAGGCTCACATTCATTTTTGTAGACGGTCTCCCTGCTTGAGGCCTGAGGACTCTGCCAGCTGGTCCTCTTTGGGTTGCGACTTGGTAAGACAAAGAGGGAAAGCAAAAGAATAGCGTCCTTCTTCAGAAACAAAATAGTTTTTTAATATAATATGACAGCAATGGAATTCAATACACTCAGAACAGACATGCTTGCCATCAATAGTCATGACAAATTTGTATTGCAGCGCTACTGTATTCAGAGCATCTGGCTCTGTCCAAACAAAATCTGCCTACCAACATCTCTAAAGTGCAGCAAATAACATGCTATGTTTGTCAAAGTTTGTCTTCGAACAGTTTATTAATGTTTAGTGCCGTTGACCTCTGTGGCTGGGGTTAAGGCTTAGGTTAGGTTATGGTTAGGCATCGCAGAGTTAACTTGTTGGTATAAAGTTGGCTTGAGGTTAAGCATCGGTGAAAACGACTTGTCCAGGTGAGGGATAGTTTGGACTTGGCCAGAAGCAGTGACAGTAAAACCACAACTCATTGTTTCACACACTAGTTTTTGTACGGATTAAGCAGACAAGATAAAGTGTTAAATCAGTGAGCTTTAGAGGTGCTGGTAGGTTTTACCTTCAGACAGAGCCAGGCTAGCTGTTTCCCCCAGTTTCCAGTCTTTATGCTAAGCTAAGCTAACCATTTCCTGGCTCCAGCTTCATACGTAGTGAACAGATACAAGCATGGCATCAATCATCTCATCTAACTCTCTGCAAGTAAGGCGTATAAACATATCTTACAAAATATAGAACTTATTCCTTTAACAGATTTGTGAAGAGCACATGGATACTCACTCTATGTAGTGAGACTCTCCCGGGTCACTGAAGGCCTGCTCCCAGTGATCAGGCATCACGCCGCTCACCCTGGCACCACTTCTGCTGCCGACGATCCCGTTCTCTGTGACACGACCATCCCCGCTGCTGGATGCCCGGGGCCGACCGGGGGACCGATGGCTCGGAGGGACGCTGCTGCTGAGACCTGCAGAGCCTCCTGTAATTAAAGTGACAAGAAAGAGTGGTTAAAAGTTCAAATTGAACCATTATACATTATTTAACAGATACAGTAGATGGAAAGGTTTCTCATGCAGTCTGCATGAGAAGAAATGGCATTGCAACTTTTTTAGCTGACCATAATTTAATAACTTTTGAATTACTATTGCTGGACTACACGCCATTATGCAAACATTCCTGCACTAGATGTCTATCTGAAAATGCTGTAGCGAAATTCAAGGAAGTGATTCCATCGGCATTTACTTCAGTGCCATATCTCAATTTAACAGAGGACTCCTGTGCTGACTTTAGTCCCTCCAAAATTGATCATCTTGTTGATAGTGCTGCAGGCTCACTGCGAATGACGCTTGACTCTATTGCCCATTTAAAAAAGAAAATAATAAAACAAAAAAGGTTAGCTCCATGGTATAACTCCCAAACCTGTAAATTAAAGCAAATAACACGTAAACTTGAAAGGAAATGGCTTCAACCAATCTGGAAGAATCATGCTTAGTCTGGAAAGATAGTCTTAAAATGTACAGGAAGGCCCTCCATAATGCCAGAGCAGACTCCTACTCATCATTAATAGAGGAAAATAAGAACAACCCCAGGCTTCTGTTCAGCACTGTGCCCAGGCTGACAGAGAGTTCCTGTAGAGCTCAGTTGTAATGACTTCATGAGCTTCTTTAATGATAAAATTGTAACTACTAGAGACTAAATTCAGCACCTCATGTCTTCGGGCACGGGGGTCCTGTAGGCAGCTGTGAAGCCTGATGTATATTTGAACAATTTTTCTCTCATCAACCTTCATCAACTAATTTCGATGATTTCTTCATCTAAACCTTCAACATGTCTCTTAGATCCCGTCCCAACTAAGCTGCTACAGGAAGTTTTACCATTAGTTAGCACTTCCTTACTAAATATGATCAATCTGTCCTTATTAAAAGGCTATGTACCACAGTCCTTTAAAGTAGCTGTAATTAAACCTCTTCTTAAAAAGCCTACTCTTGATCCAGGGGTTTTATCAAACTATA
>JAVQJF010012508.1:0-39179 GCA_036023855.1 Gadopsis marmoratus
CCCCCCCCCCCCACCCCCCCCCCCCCCCCCCCCCCCCCCCCCCCCCCCCCCCCCCCCCCCCCCCGAGGTGTGATTGTCTGGCTGGAAGAGCGAGCGAGGTAGAGATCAGTGTAGAGAGACGACCTTATCAACAGATTATGAAGCAGCCTTGAGACTGTGTGTCTGTGTGTAAAGTCTTGTATTATAGATGAAGGTCGTTAGCGAAGTACACACACACACTCAGGTATCCAGGTGACAGGGGGGGGCCAGGTGGTTTGTGGGTAATAACAAGGGAGGAAGTGTTGACTGTGGAAAGGAATGTTGACAATGTGGGCAACACACACACACACACACACACACACACACACACACACACACACACACACACACACGCACACGCACACCGTTCCAGGTGTAACTTGCTGTGCTGTTTCAGTCTGTCACACTTTCTGATTTTGATTCTGTTGTTGCAGTTTTGTTCCAGGTTCCAGTCTGTCGGCTGCGTCTCGGACCTCGTTGGTTTCTTGGCACCGAACACAGTGTGTCTGAAGCACCGTCTCGCGCTCAAAAACAAAAGCTAAAGCAGATCGTCGCACACGCAGATGCTTTATATTCTTCACAAGTTTGCATTTATTAAAAGTATTAACGTGCAGCTGCACAAACGAGCCTTTTGCCGCAGGCAGGTTCACTTCTGTTAAAAGGCAAACCTGAACTTTAATTTATATTAAAGATGAGTTATCTTATCGTGACCCGACCTCGCCTTACTGAAGCAAAGAGAAATGATCACATATTTGACAAAATCTAATATTTGGTGTTATTAAGGGCACTTAACTGTTTCTGATCAATGCTTTTATGAGTTTGACCCACTGGACTGTGATTTGAAGATGTTGTTTTTATCAACGAATGTGATCGGCGAGTGGTTGCGTGATACAGTCGAACGCTCCAGAATGTGTGTGTGTAAGTGGACCTTTAGAGGAGACTGTGTTTCAGTTTCTACATTCAGTTGCAGCTGCTGGACGTAGTTTCTGGTTTCACTTCTAATTTAGACTCTTTTCATTGCAGATGATGTTTTTCTGCTGTGTTGTAGAGTCTGTTCTTGATTCTAGGTTTGTTCTGGTTCTCTTTCAGGTTCTTCAATATTGTTTTTGCATTTATTTTCTCATTATTAGACAGAGGAGAGCCCATGAATGTCCATGTTAACGCAGCTAGTGTCAGCGTCTTTAACTCGAGGCCACGAGGAGGCTGCAGGTTAACTGAACCTTCCTTTCTGACACATCACGTCTTTCCCTCAGCGTTGTATTTGAACTAGCACTAAATACTACAATACCCGTAGCCGCCTGCCTTTTAAAGTTTAAAGTCAGCTTCTCCACTAATGAAACCTTCCAGATCACAGAATAGTTCCGGAAGTCACCAAAATATAAGCTGTGTAAAATGTTACACAGTCAAACGGAAATCTCAAATTATTTCAATAATATGGTGTAATTTGAAACATATCCTTTGCAACCGTATCGATTATTTTACCGATTATTTTCAAAATGTTTCGATTAATTGTGTGGTCAACAAAATGTCAGCAAATTGTGAAAGATGTCCGAAACAGAGACGTCTCACTCTGGTTTAATGTTGATATTTATTGGTGTATTTTTGACACATGAATTATAGCAGCAGCTGAATGTATAAATTCCTCCACGACTTGTTTTACTTCCTGCTGAGTTCACACTCGGATGTCTCCTGAGCTAAATTCAGGAATATTTTACTTTTTGTGGGTGAACCCTGCTTCACAGCTCACCCGTCTCCATCTGTCTCCTTGCAGAGAAATGTCCAGCAGCACTTGAACTCGCCGTCCACTAAGCTGTTTACTACGCTGAGCAAAGTGTTTGTGAGCGAGGACACGATGAAGGATTCACTTTGGAACCTGGCGTCGTCGTCTCAGACGTTTCTGAATGAGCTGCAGCAGCAGATTAACTGCAGACGCTCAATATTTGTGGAGAGATTTGGCTATTTAGCTGTGAGGAAACTCAGTAGCGTGCCCCAGTATTTATCTGTAACATTTGTGTTGTGTATGGATGTGTGTTTAGGTGCTAATATTATTATTCCTATGTGAGAAATGACTGGAATATTCCTTAGTTTGTCTTTGCGTGTGTGTGTGTGGCAGCGTTGCCTCGCAGCTACCATCTAGCTAGCAGTGAGTGTGTGTTTAGCACAGCGTGTAATTCTATATGAAGGCAATTTAAGGTCGGTTGACTGGCTGACTGGCTAACACACACACACACACACACACACACACACATCAGGCCTTGTTCAGTGTGATTTTATTGCTTTGTTTCTCTTTATTTATCCCGGTCTGGCCTGGTTTAACTTGGTTGGTTTTCACTTGCGGGTTTTAAAAGTCATCTCACTCCCGTAACACAGTTGGACTCATGATGGACGTAAAAGATCAAAATCTTTTTTTATTCCACACACTCTTCCTCCCGGTCCATAACCTGTCGTATATAACCTGTCGCTGCCTGGTCTATCAGTGACAGGTCAAAGGTTAAAGGTGTCACGCTGATGCCTCTGGCCACGCCTCCATCAGTGACGCCACCTGTGTCTCACCTGTAGGCGTCTCGGCGTCCTTCAGAGCCAGACAGCTGCCTCTCTGCCTGCCTGGTGATCTCATTATGTGTCGAAACATTGCGATGCATAGATTTGCACATAAATGAGGTGAAGTGATGTCGACTGCTCTGCAGAGTTCAAGCCAGTGCAGCTCTGTGAGGATGGTCGACATGGAAACATTTGGTAATTAATGCTTTAAATAAGGACTTCATTAGCATAACCGGTGCTGTGTTCAACATGATGGAGATGAAAGAGGGAAACAGCTGAAGGGAGGGTCGGCTGTCTGATTGAGCATTTTGTTTTTCTCGCTGTGGGTTTTGTTTTTTTTAATCTAACCCTCGTTCTGATTCTGGTAAAATGGAGTCATCAAAGGAAACTAAATAGGTCAGATGCAAGAAACATTTATTTCCATGTGTTTTTTAATAGTCACCACGTGAGAATGTGTCAGACTCTGTCGCCAGTCAGTCCCGCGTTTCCTCGCCCTCCCGCTTGCTGGGATTTGATTGGTGTTCGGAGGTGGCGTTCTTCACTGCTGCGTTATCTTAACACACACACAACCAGGAAGAAAAGTTAGAGCAGAAATCTGCACGAGTTTAACCTTAATTAATCTGTAGGCGTCTCGGGATTCAGAGCACTTTCCCCTCGTTATTTCAATATGATGTTTAATTAGTTCTCCTAAATTAAAGAACAACTGCTTCATTTTTTTTCTGCACTAATTCCCCCGAAACTAAAGAAGTCAACCTTGCGATGCAGGGAAAGTGCTGCAGTGATGGTCAAACAGGACATACAGACACTAACGGATCCAGAACTGCATCTCAAACCTTGATTTCTGGCCTTTTTGATTATTAGTCAGCAGTGTAACCTGCAGGGGAGGAGCAAGATTCACGGAGTCACGGGTTCAACAAAGTGCTGCAGGAACAGAGTCCTAAAACCCTGAAACGAGTTAGCATGTGAGCATGTTAGCATGTTAGCGCTTCCCGTTCCCTTGTCTGGAAGTCAGCGGGTTTCTTGAACGGGTTTTTGGTTCGATGCCTGAAATAAGGTCTGTGGTTGACACAAGCTGAAGAGATTTTCACGTTTTGTTCTACAACATATTCTACATCAGTAAATACGCCACCCGTGGTATAAAAACAAGCGGCTAAATGTGGCTACAGAGGTTGTTGGGGACCTTAAACACAGAAACTCATCGACTCACTCGTCCTCCTTCACAGCCTCGTTGGGTTTAAACTGTTCTGACTCAAACGTTTCTAATGACCTCTGTAGGAGAGGTCAGCGTGTTGGACGCTGAAGTCATGTGACCGTGGCGTGTCGGTATCAGAAACTCTAGTTTGCCACAGAGATTGTCTTCTGGGATGTTGAGGATCTTAGTGAGTATGTTATTTTTCTCCACTGGTCCTCCCGGTTTGAGGGCGGCAGAGTCCGTGGAGTCCAACCTGTGACCAGTGATCTCAGCACGTTAGCAGATTGGCTCTAATCAGTCCATCAGTTGATCCGTCTGTTGGTCCAACACTTCAGAGTGAAATATCTTGACATCTGCCAGATGGATTGCCGTGGAACTTTGTACAGGCCCAAAAGGATGAAACGCAAAATGACTTTGGTGGTCCAATCACTTCTCATCCAGCGCCATCATCAGGTCAAAGTTTCCAACAGTAAAAGCTCACGAACACTAAAGGACAAACCCGTGCTGAAATGGCACTTTGAGTGATTATCTGTACAAAATGACACAATTTTCCCGGTGATGGATCTTCAACATCACAGCTGACAACTCAGCCTGGTGTCCTTACTTTCTGCAAACATACTGCAATAACACAAAGCACCTGTCTAACACTTCCACTCATAACAGGATACCTCTGAAACATCTGACTGCATTCTTTTACGTTGAGGTTAATGTCAACTAGAGCCGAAACAGTTGAAACCGATTAGTCGTCCATCAGGAAATTAATCTGAAACCTTTTTAAAGTTCTTTTTCAATGGAAAACTGCCAAACGCTCTCTGGTTTCCACCTTCTCAAATGTGAGAATGAGCTTTTTCTGTTTGATTTATGTGACAGTCGACTGAATATCTTTGGACAAAACAGGACATTTGAAGACCATCGCTTTGGACTTTGGGACATTTTTATCAAGGAAATAATCAGCAAATGAAGGGAGGAAGAAGACATGGGTGTAAACAATGCTGTATTTAAAGTATGTTTAAAAAACATCATCTTTGGAAATGTTGAACGAGGAAGAAAATGCATTCAGCATGTTTCAACGTGTTTTGGTGAGACACACTGAACATAAAGCTTTTGTTTGTTTTGCAAGAAAACTCCACATCAGGGCACCTTTCAATCAAAATGTTGTCCCTTTAAACTCTGAGAACGTCTTGTTAGTCCCCAACAAATGCTCTATTTCCTTCTGAAACTCCATATTTGTGAGGTGTTTTTAAAGATTTACGTCTTCGGTAGGAACCAGTGGGCTCTCGGCTGAGAGCCGCAGACAGGAAGTCGGACCGGACTGAGAGGCGGACTCACATGTTTGGGATGGGAGTTGCTAACAGTAACAGCAGCTTTAAGAAAGTTTGTATGGAGACTGTGGGGCGTCTCAAAGACCAGCTGAGTCTGAGTACAGCTGATGTGATGATTGGAGGTGTTATTATTGGTCTGTTGATTACTGTGCTGTCGGTCGGTCCCATCTGTTCCTCGCAAACATGTAGACGTGTCAGTCTGACTGCGACTGTTAGCACTAATTAAAGGTTTACACATCCGTCCTCTCCTCTTCCCTTCTCCAGAACAGTGTTATTAGCACTCTTGAGTGTGTGTGTGTGTGTGTACTTACATAAGGGGATGTCATGGTGACTCAAACCTACGTGTTTAACTTTGGGCGGTGGGTGTTGACATGCACACACACACACACTTTGATTTGATTTTGGAAATGCTGCAGGCTGTTGTGATAACCTGTAGTGTGTGTGTGTGAACACTTCTTTCATCCCTCAAAATCACTCTTTGTACGGTGCAGGGTCGCTCTCTTCCCTCAATTATTCATCAGCTTGTTTCCATGGTAACAGCTGCAGCCGTTGTGGGGGTGGGGGGGCTGCTTGATTTGACAGCAGTAGGATGGGCTTCGTCAGCATCATTACACCGTATCATTACATCTGATGTGCTTACAGGGGCGACTGTTGCACCTCTGTGACTGTAAACAGGAAGTAGCAGCGCAGTAGTACAAGTATTTACATTATTTATTCACTGGAAAGGGAATATTGTAATTTAATCATTCCGAAACGCCTGCTGTGGGCCTTGCCCCGACTTCAGGTCAGCTCCAGATTGTGTCACCTTAAGAGAACCTGGCGATGTTTGACAGCAGCACTCACCTGTGACAGTTTCCACAGCCCCTCAGAGACTCGTCCCACCATCTGGATGAAAACGATATTCTGATTGGCAACACGTTTCCCCAAGTAGGATTTCGTTATCCAGGTGTCCGGACGTGACAACATCAAGAAAAACTCTGAATGTATTATTTTATCTGAGTATAAACTCCAGTGAAACATCAATATACTGAAATACTATAATGGGTTCATTTTTTATTTTTGGTTCTGTGGTGCTGCATGATTTGGGCTGGTTCTGGTCTCTCTGGTTCTATGTGGTTTGGGCTGGTTCTGGTTTCTGGAGTTTTAGATGGTTTTCTCTGGTTCTGATTTCTTTTGCTGGTTTTGGCTGATTCTGGTTTCTCTGGTTCTAGATGGTTTTGGCTGGTTCTGGTTTCTCTGGTTCTACCTGGTGCCGTTGGTTCCAGCTGCTGTCAGCTAGGAGTGGGTTGGTGGTTCATATTGTTTTTCTCCCAGGACTTCGTCCGAGTGATGATGTAACAGTACTCAGAGATTAGTAGAGTAGCACAGTACAAGTACAGGATCCTGCCGTGCTGCCATGTTGTCTCCAGCAGGGGGCGTAATGGGATCAGAGTGCAGCTGGTAACCTGTGTGACCACCAGGGGGCAGCACAGCCCAGAACGCCTCAGTACAGATCAGTCGGCACAGAAACCTTGAACCAAACCTCACTTCTATAATAACACATTATTGTTATTATGATGTCAGTGTGATGACAGCTTACAGTGAAGAGTGTCGAGAGACACTGACAGAGACAGAGACAGAGAGAGGGAGAGCTGTGTTTAATATGAGCTCAGCAGTTGACCTGCATTTTGCTGCAGTTACAGTAATATCACCGTTAATACCTTTAATACACACACACACAGGCTCTGACTCTAATCTGGTGTAATCTGCTGCTGGGACACTGACCCACATTATCTGACCACTTCACAACCTGCTGCGCGTGGACACGCCCTCCTCCAGCATCAGCCAATGACATCACCGAGAACAGAACAGCTGCTTTCCTTTTGGGCCATACAGGGAAGAAAATAAATATTAGTACACATACTTGTACTGACACTGTACTACAACACTCTTTTCATTAGTTTGTATACCATTTAAAATGTAGTAGTACTATGTGTAACAAAATATTCATCTCAAGCCTATGTACCAGAATACCAAAATACAAAAATTGGACATGTTTTTCATCACATTTTACTAAATAAACACACAAAACATATTGATCCAAAACTATTCTGAAAGTAGAAACAGGAACAAAATATTTCTGAACACAACTAACGTTATGTGAACAATGTATGCCTTTTTACCGCCTTTTTGCACCGCAACAGTTACTGTGATGACATCATCGACGTGTGATGACGTGAGCTGAGCTGTCAGCTGAAAAACAAGTGTTATGGTTTTTATTTGACACCGTGCTTGTTTAGCAGGCAGGGAGGGTCTACTGGAAACAGAAAGTGTTGCACTGCATTATGGGAAATGTAGGATTCAGTGTTTTTTCTGGAGACTAAACGTCTCGAGTTCTCCTATTTCATGGAACGGGTATCAGTACTGTAGTAGCACATGTACTGTGTACTCTGGTTGTAAGGCAGAAGTACTTGTATATTATTGGGGCAGATATGAACAGGTTATGGGATGCTGTTTCCTTCCTCCCTTCCTTCCTTCCTTCATAGCATCCTTTCTCCTTTCCTTCTGTCATATTCTTTTTCCTTGTTTCCTTCCGTTTCCTCTTTCTTTCCTTTATTCCTTCATTCATTCATTCCCTCCATGCTTTCTTCCTTACTTCTTTCCTTCTTTTATTCAATTTTTCCTATTCTCTATCCTTCCTTCTTTCCTTTCTTTGCTTCTTTCCTCCTTTTCCTCCTTTAATTAATTCCTCCCTCCATCCTTTCTCCCTTCTTTCCTTTTCTTCCTCCTTTTCCTCCCTTTATTTCCTCCGTCCCTCCGTTCCTTTTCTTCTTTCATATTTATCTCCTTCCCTCTATTTGCTTCTTTTCTCCATCCCTGAATAATCCCTTTCCTCCTTTTTTTTTACCACCATTTATTCCTTACATTCATCCCTTTATCTTTCCATTAATCTCCACTTCCTTCATTTCCTCCATCCTTCCATCCAGCTGCACAGAAACACATTACAAACCAGCTGAGAGATACAGCAGCCTCCGCCTCTCCATCATTCCTCCATAAACCCCCCCCTCCTCCTCTTCATCCTCCCATCTGCGCAGACTCTGCCTCCCCCCTCCCTCCCTCCTCCACCGCCTCATTTTATGGAGGAGCTTCACATCTGCAGCGCTCCCTCTCTCCCCCCCTCGTCTGCCGAGCCTCAGGAAGCGTCTCCATGATGGTTTCTGTTTGAGGAGGTCGTCCATCACACAAGTCGCTCATAGAGGAAGAGGAGGAGGAAGAGGTGTAGTTTGTGGCGGCTGCATCTGCATGGCGCTGCGGGGGGAGGCGACGCTTGCTCGGCTTCACCATGATCGCCGTGTCGTTTAAATGTCGCTGCCAGATCCTGCGCAGGGTGAACAAAGGTAGAGCGACATAGAGAGAGAGAGTGAACGCATTTGTGATAGAGGGTTAAGCATGTGTGTAACATACGCGTGTGTGTGTGTGTGTGTGTGTGTGTGTGTGTGTGTTGCTGGTCGAGCGTCATCTGGCGTAAACTGCTGACATTGAACAGAGAGCGAGAGCTGGTTGTGTATGACCAGAGCCAGCTGTGTGTGTGAGTGTGTGTTGTGTTGAAAATGATCTCCAGATGGATTCATTCAGTCGATTGCTGCAGGTTGCTTTGGACGAGAGACCTTCAGAGTGAGTGTGAGCGGGAGAGAGAGAGAGAGAGAGCATCTTATTTTCATGAATGTAATATTCACGGAGTGTATTAACAGGGGAGAGCGAGCATAGAGGAGAAAGGACGGCACCGACGGAGAGAGAGAGAGAGATTTTTCTCGGAAAGTCTGATGCAGTTTGAAGCTTCAGGTGTTTGTTTTTCTTTTGTTCGAAAATACTGTACGGTTTGGTGGGTGAAGCGTTCAGATCATTAAGTAAAAGTAGTGCAGAAATACTTCACTTCTAAATTCCAGGATTCCTCCAGGTGCGTTCGTGTGTGAGCATTAGTTTCATGATGATGGAGCTCATTTCTTTACGTTTGTTCCTCATTGTATTCTGAATTATGCAAACAGGAAGTGTAGAACAGACACACGAGGGCATCAGAGACCATTTGAGTGTCACTGCCGAATGTTAAAGTCAAAATATAACACTTTAAAATCAGTGTCCATTTCCTGTCAGGAACAATCCCACTGCATCCAGGGGCTTTTTCGGAGACGCAGGTGTCCATGAAAAGGTCCTTTTGACACAAACCTTCAGGAATCAAAACAGCCCAGTAGTCTTTAAGCTTTCTCCCAAAAACGGCTGGATATGTGGAAAAAAGCCCAAAACACGTGGCCCACTTGCACCAGTCCACACTGCAGGGTACTCGTACAAGGTCTTGACCGTTTGTAAAAGGCTCAGTTTTAACCGTTGTGTTTTCAAGCTTAGGAATAAATATAGTCAGATTCTGGAGTTTCATCACTCGTGTAAACCAGAGATGTTTTAATATTAGAAATGAAGCGATCCCGTTGTCGTATGTGTTTGTCGTCTCCTGGAATGTATAGTAACTGTTTAGATGTGATGATAAGCTCCTCGAGAGGCTGCACATTTTTGGTTAAGGTTCCTTGAAAGTGTTTGGATTTTGCTCTTAAAAACCTGCACACTTGGTCCCAGGCATTTTGAATTTCCGCTTCTCTGTTTTAACCCAAAATCCGTCCAGGACAGGTCAGTGAATTAATGTAGCCACTGCTGCACCAGCTGACCTGGTGCTTCGTGTGTTAAATCTTTACCTGTAAGGTGATTTCAGCCGTCAGGTGAATGTCACCAATTCTCCCGTCTGAAACGCAGCGAAGCAGCTGTAGAAGACGGCAGTAAATGGATGTGCTGCTTGTTCTGCGACAGTGAGGCGTGAGCGCTGTTCGTTGCCCCGCGGCTGAATCCTGTTGCATCTAAATACTAATATTACCCAGGCCGTGTCCGACCGAGCCGCAGGAGGTTCAGCTGCTGTTTAATATCTGGTCGCTTGGTGCAGACGCACGTCCGGTCACCTACAGCAGCGCTGCAGCTAACATTTTCAATCAATTCATGAATTCAAGTGTCTTGTTTTGTCCGAGCAACAGTCCAAAATACAGAAGAGTAAAACAGCAAATCCTCACGGTGGAGAAGCAGCGAGTGTCTGATATTTCTTTGATAAATAACTTGCGTACATATAAAAATAGTTTTTTATTAATGATCATTTCAGCCTGGAGCTTTAGGACCTCATCTTTCTGCTGTTGTTATTTGTTTGTGCTTTGGTTCGATTGTTTGCTGATGGCGTTGATATTTAAAAAGGACATGAAGAAGATTAAATCATTTTCAAGCAGTTCTACCAAAACCTCAGTGGCTCCAGTTTCTTTAATGTGAAGATTTGCTTCTTTTCCTTCAGATGCGTTGTTTTAAATCTGAGATCTTTGGTTGGACACAGAGACGTGATTTGAGGACGTCACCTCCAAGAAATGTTTTGCTCTAGTTTGATGTGTTTATGGACCACACAAGTCATCCATTATAATAACTGGCAGATTAATAAATAATGATAATGTAAAGGCCTTTTACACTCGTAACGTGACGCGTGATGTTTGCGTTCTGAGTGAAAGCGCTCATGACAAAAACAAACGCCCCTGCTGGCCTTTAATTCCAGCCCAAATATTTCCAGTCGCCTTCTGGCCGAACTGATCATTTTCATCGTCACACCGCAGCAGATGCTGCCCCCTACAGACAGAGTACCGATCCAACGTGGACAAACCGCAGAACCGTCACACCTGCAGAAACGTCCTCGCGCGCTGAGGTGAAAAGCAGCCGGGACAGGAGACACCGTGCGGTAGAGAGCACGTTATTAACACACTTTATCGTCATTAACCTCGATTAATATCTCGAGCGGCATCCCGTTCAGTCTGGAACTCTGCAATAATGAGTGAAATAAACAATATGTGGAGGACAAACTGGTGTAGCTGCAGGACAGGCTGCGTTTAAATTCATTTTGACAAATCTTTACTTAGTTAGAATATGTTTGAACTGGATTTTTCGGTTTGATTTGTGTGTCTGTACACTCTGTTAACTAAGAGTGTAATAATTAAAAATGGATCATCTCGGGGTCTGACTAAACCCTCACTGGATATTAAATATACAAGTAAAAACACACTTCAGCTGGTGGCTGTGAATCACGACACATTAGCCAGGAAGACTTTTCATTATTGATTAATCTGCTGATGATTTTCTCAATTACTCCATTGAATATTATATTTGGTTAAGAATGTTTTATAGACATTACCAACTTTATTTTACTCACCTACTTTTATGTATGTGGTAAAATCCTATTCTTTTTATTGTTATTAATTTAGTAATTGATTTACTTTTCATTTATATTTTATTATTAATTCTATTTCTATGTTGTCTAGTTTTTAGTCTAGCTTAAAATCTATTTTATCCCATTTTCTCTCTTCACACCACTGGTGTGTGACCTTGTTTAAACAGTAGGAGCTCAGCAATAAGAGCAAAGATCTTTCATGTATTATATATATATACATACATATTTATCCCCATGACCCTTCTGGATAAGCGCTATGGAGAATGAATGAATATATATATATATATATATATATAAAATGTACCACAGTGTGTAGTATCTTGCATTATATACGTATGTGTGAATATACAGTATGTACTGCAGCTGGAGGCTGAAAGGGAGCGATGCTGCTGTCCTACATCTGGAGGAGGAGGCTGAGCTTTCATCTTCACTTAGCTATGGTGTGTGTGTGTGTGTGTGTGTGTGTGTGTGTGTGTTTCTAAGCGCCGCTGCTGGAACCAAACAGAATGGAATAGATGTGGAGCAGATTAGAATAGACCAGGACGAAATAAAACCAAAATAGAAAAACACAACACTAAACTTAATTGATTCACAGACTCGACAAACGTTTTAACGCCACTCTTCTGGTGCTGCCTTCAAAGGCTGCGACTTGTGATTATTTTAATTAATCACATCGGAAAATAGTGGCGAACGTCCATGGAGGCTTTTAATAGCTTGTTTTGTTCGACCAACAGTCCAAAAGATAATCCTTTATTGATTTCCAGACGGGAAACTCAGGTATTGCAGCAGCACCAGGACAGAAATAGAAAAGTACAGATAAATAAAATGAATAAATAATCAGTGTATAAAACTAAAATAAGAAAAGAAGCAAAAATAGAAACTACACAAAGTGACATGGTGAAAGTGACGGTGGTGAGATTAGTAGCAGCGAGTCAACAGAAAACAACAGACTTCATATATAACATGATTAATAATACTGAGTGACACTGACTTTGAAACTTTGAAAGCAGTCGGTGGAAATGGAGCTCCAGAACCAGTTTAAAGAACTGGGAAATGCCTGATACCACTTTTTGGAAGAAGTGGGGTTACAGACATACAAACAGGAACCAGTAGCACTTAAAGAGCAGCTGTGATATACTGGTAGAGCTCCAGAACCATTTAGCGAGATTGCTAGATCCAGTTGGATGCAGTAACAGGAAATGGGTGAGCGTCAGTACCAGTTGAAGGAGCTGGTAGAAGTTTTTAACAGGTCAGAGAATATGTTTGTGTGTTTCTTTGTGTTCCAGATGAGGGGCCGTACACCAAACACTCTGCCGGGCCGCGACCTCCAGATGGAGCGCTGGCCATCAGGAGGCAGAGTATACCAGGTAACACACATTGATTATTATTAATGTTACGGTCTAGTGTATTTTGTTCTTTGTCATCTGTTGGATATGCTCCGTGTGGTTACCAGAAGATAACAGCTCTGAAAATCGAGCGCACACACCAACATGTGCTGATGTTTTCTATCCGTGTGACCTGCAGGAAGATGCTTGTGGTCGCAGTTTATCTCCTCCCACCTGGGGTTGGTGGCCTACTTGCAACTCAGAATGCTGAAACCAGAATTTGCCAATATTTCTGTGACGACACGTGGACATTCTTTCAGTGACCTGGGGCAGGTGTCACAACAATGTCAGTGTTGCAGAGAGCTGTCACGGCGATGGACAAACTTCCCGCTTGCCGTTTCTCCAGTGATTAGTAAAACTAATAGCTGACGAGACCTGGAACCAGTTAAAAGAAAAAAGTTCAGGTTGACATTGGGAACCAATTAGAAGATCTGTTGGTGCTTCAGAACCAGTTAGATCAACTGTAAACCTGCAACACCAGTTGATGAAGGATGTGGTGAAGCTTCAGATCATTTAAAGGAAAGGGTAGAGGTCTTGAACTAGTCAAAGGAAGCGGTGGAGCTTCAGACCCAGGTAGAGGGACCAGGTAGAGCTTCAATAGGAACTGGTAGAGCTTTAAAACCAGTTGATGGACCTTAAAAGCCACTAAAGAAACTGGTAGATCTGATCTTTATAACCCGTTAGCTACTTGGCTTCTGAACAAGTTAGGGGATCTGGTAGCTATTATGAACCAGTTAGTGGGCGGAGGTTCAGAGCCAGTTAAAGGATGTAGTATAGATTTGGAACCACTTAGAGAAACTGGTAAAGCTTGAAAAGCAGTTCATGGAACTGGTAGAGTGTCTGAACTAGTTACAGTAACTGGTCGAGCTTCACAACCAAACTGGTAGATCTTCAGAATTAGTTGAAGGAACTGGTAGAGGTTTGGAACCACCCACTGATGTTTCGGAACCATGTCAACAAAAGAGAAACCACCAGTGAGATCCTCATAGTAGAATCTAAAGTAACTGATAGACGGGACGCTCGGCTCTGCTGCAGACATATCTCTTATTTAGGCTGAGAAGAAGCTATTTCAGATTTCTAGTAAAATCTGAAAACTCTTTTCCTCTGAGAGAAGCTTTGTTGTAATCCAGCTTCTTTCAGTGTGAAGATAACTGGCAGTTTTTAAAGTAACACTTTGAAAAGTTTCTCCCCCGCCGCTGCAGGAAACGGGCTCATCCAACATCCACCAGCAGAATAGAAGATTTGGGAGATTTCTTGTTCAGGCTGTGAGTCAGAGCTGATGATTTAGAAAAGTTGAAAAGGACGCTGCCGCTCTGTGTAAAGCCTCTTTGGGGGGAGAAGATGAGGGAGGAGAAGAAGGCAATAATGGTCACAGCCCAAGATCAGACGTCTCAATCCTGTCTGAATGAAACAGGGTGAAGCCCAGCCTGATTAAAATTAAATACAGCATTTTAATCAAATCCTGCTTTCTGTTTTATCACCTGAGGACCGCTCACGACACATTGTACCAGGTCTGCTCAGAAATATCTCCCCCTCTCTTCCCATCTCCCGCTGTTAAATATTTCAGGCGTTTGATGAAATATGGATGGACGACAGAACAGAAGATGACTTCACTGCTCTACTTTTTCCAGATGATTATTTTATTTCCCCGTGCAGAGAGAGAGAGAGAGAGAGAGAGAGAGAGAGAGAGCAGAGATAGAAAAGAGGGAGAGAATAAATAAATACGACTGGAAGAAATAAGAGTTAAATTGTGCCGCGAATTCTTTTTATGTGAGAAGGTGTGTTCGATTGGTGTGATGTAGACGAGTTTCGGGGCTGCTCGGTGGTGGAGCTGATGAAGAAGGAGGGGACGACACTCGGACTGACGGTTTCAGGAGGCGTTGACAAAGATGGGAAGCCCCGGGTTTCAAACCTGCGACAGGGAGGCATCGCTGCCAGGTAACACATCACCCTGTCTAAGTCTATGCTGTTTAATTCTTCTCTAATTCATCTGTAATAATTTTCTGCTTTATTACGTCTGCTCTCGATGTGTTCGGTGTCTCATCATTTTCAAATCATATGAAATGTGTTTAAACGTGGTTTAAAGTTCTGAACATACAGTTACTGCGACTGTCCATCACCCGTCCATAATCTCCATAGGCAGCCATTTAAACCACACGTATATCTGCTATTTGCATATAGCATATGTTGTTAATATAATTATTACAGGCCAGTCCATACTGGGTTTCAGCGACCCACACCAATGTTAATATTTTAGTTTAAAAAATCCAGCCAAGACTCTTTTTCTACAGAAATACACAATTCTTTTAAATTGGCCGATATAACAGTGATGCAAAGTAACCGAGTACAAGCACGGTACTTCAGTACAATTTTGAATTACTTGTACTTTACTTGAGGGAAATATAATAATACAGTATATTACTGAACTATATTTATTTGACAGCTTTAGTTTAGACCACATCGCCCCTGTCTTATCCTCCCTTCACCACCTTTACTCAACACCTGCTCCGTGGAGCAGGTGTTGAGGCTTCACCCTGCTGTCATCATAAAGTTAACTCCGTGAAGTGAAATTAGCGCCGATGCCTTTTCTGTTTGTGCAGGAGCGACCAGCTGAACGTGGGCGACTACATCCGCGCCGTCAACGGCATCAACCTGGCCAAGTTCAGACACGATGAGATCATCAGTCTGCTGAAGAACGTCGGGGAGCGAGTCGTACTGGAGGTCGAGTACGAGCTGCCGCCTGTCTGTGAGTTGTGCCTGCAGCAGCAATGGAGCTACGAGTACAGCAGCAGTGTATTAAGAGCAGCAGCAGCAGCAGGTCAGAGGTCATGTTGACGTGTTGGCGTTCTGGTGTGTTGCAGCGGTGCAGGGGTCAGGGGTCGTGTTTAAGAACGTCGAAGTCACGCTTCACAAAGAAGGAAACAGTTTTGGCTTCGTCATCAGAGGTGAGTACAGCTCTGTGTGTGTGTGTGTGTGTGTGTGTGTGTACCGGTGTGTAAAGATAAATACATGACTGTGTCTGCAGGTGGAGCCCATGAAGACAGGAACAAGTCTCGCCCCATCGTGATAACAACCATCAGGCCAGGCGGACCGGCTGACAGGTGCGTGACCTCTGCCTTCGCTGTCTGAACGTTTTTTGTCCCTCAGGAGCCTCTGTAGAAACTCTCTTTCTCTCTCCAGAGAAGGAACCGTTAAGCCGGGCGATCGGTTGCTAAGCATCGACGGGATTCGTCTCCACGGCAGCACGCTATCAGAGGCCATGAGCATCCTGAAGCAGTGCGGGCAGGAAGCCACGCTGCTGCTCGAGTATGACGTCTCAGTGATGGGTCAGTGGTGCTAATATCAGTATTTAAGGAGTGTAAGCTGAGTCGCTGTCAACTAGACCTAAAGCAATGAGTTGATTGACATAAAATTAATTAGCAACTTTGTTGGATATTTGACGAATTGTGCAATTTCTGTTTTTGCAGAAATGTGCTGATTCCTGCTTTTCTGAGGATTTGTTGCTTTTATTTGTTTTGCATTAAAGTGAATTTAACATCTTTGGGTTTTGGACAGCTGAGTGAAGAAAAAGTAAAATCGGTGTTAATTATTCTCTCTTCTGTTGACAAAACAAATTGTTCACTTCATCGATAATGAAAGTCTTTGTTAGTTGCAGCCCAACTATCAACAGTTCACAGCTGGTATTGAAGTTGTTAGTATCAAACTGGATTTAATTAAATTGGAGTAGATTATTTCTTGTTTATTAATTTGAACAAAAATCAACCATAAAAGAATAATATTGTACAATGAATTACTTAAAAGTCATTAAGTGGAACGTGTAGACGAATATTGAAGCAATTCTGATATGAAAATATGTTGCTGTTGTGTCAGTTCCTCAACATGGTGGAAGTCGTCAGAATAAAGTGATTGATAAAGCGGACTATCATCTGCACGATAATGTTTGGAAATATAATTAAAGTGAATAATAAGACCTGGTGGATGAAGACAGGACTGAACCCTGTGGAACTCGGTAATGGAAACATTAAAAATATAAAACTAAGACTTTGTGTTTCGTTCCGTCAGATTCCGTTGCCACGGCGTCGGGGCCGCTGCTAGTGGAGGTTGCCAAGGCGACGGGCTCCAGTCTGGGCGTGGCTCTGTCGACCTCTATGTTCTGCAACAAGCAGGTCATCATCATCGACAAGGTCAAACCGGCCAGCATAGCAGACAGGTACCTGACCTCTGACCTCTGAAAGCAGTGCTCTTTTTTACCACAGTTTGAAATCTGTAAACCTGACACTGATTGTGTGTGTGTGTGTGTGTGTAGGTGTGGTGCTCTTCATGCAGGAGATCACATCCTGTCTGTTGATGGGAAGTCAATGGAGTTTTGTTCTCTGGCTGAAGCCACTCAGCTGCTTTCTGCATCCTGTCAGACCGTCCGCATGGAGATCCTGCCCCAACACCAGGCCCGACCGGCCCTGAACGCACCGCAGCAGGGTACACACACACACACACACACACACACACACACACACACACACACAGTCTACAGCGACTGAATGCACCGCAGCACAGTACACAGTACACACACACACACACACACACACACAGTCTACAGGCCCTGAACACACCGCAGCAAAATATAAAAAAGAAATGATTCAAGATAAATATGAATAAGACATAATGTACATATAAAAGATTATATAAATAAGATGTAATCTTTTATAAAGCTGTGGTACTGGCAGCTAGCTGACCTCTGACCTTTGACCTTTCCTCCCGTCTTAACCTAAACACCCTCCTCTGTGTCTGTGTGTGCAGTCAAGGTGCAGCGTAGTCCCCGCCCCCTCCCCTGGGAGACCGGAGGCTCCGCCCCCATCCTCCCCCCCTACCACTACAACACGTACCACCCTGACCAATCAGCTGCCAGATCGCACAACCGCCATACAAACAACCCTCGTACGTCCGCCTCTCGCTCTCTCTCTCTCTGTTTTTCTCTCTCTGTCTCTCTCTCTCTCTCTCTCTCTCTTTATGTCTGTCTCTGTCTCTCTCTCTCCGGTGAAGTTTTGAGAGAGAGACCTCCGCTCATCATGTCTCTCTCTCTGCAGCGCTCAGCCACTCGTTCTCTCCCGGCTCCATGTCGGCCTATAGTCTCTCGTCCCTCAACATGAGCACCATGCCCAGGAACATGTATCCCACAAGTCCACGGGGCACACTGATGAGGAGGAAGGCCAAGAAGAAGGACTTCAAGAGTTCCTGTGAGTCTGACCCCTGACCTCTGACCTAAAATTCAATCCAACACGTGACCTGATGCAAAATAACGTCTGTCTGCGTCTCTCTGTCTGTCAGTGTCTCTGGCGTCCAGCACCGTGGGCCTCGCTGGTCAGGTCGTTCACACGGAAACCACAGAGGTGGCGTTGCTAGGCGACGGCATAATGGGGTTTGGCCTGCAGCTGCAGGGTGGAGTCTTCGCTACGGAAACGCTCTCCTCGCCGCCGCTCATCGCTTACATCGACCCTGACAGCCCAGCTGAGAGGTAACGATACTAAACCTGATACATAATAATACATAATACTGCTGCTGCTACTACTACACTACTACTACTACACTACTACTACTACTATTACTACTAATAGTAATAATAATAATAAAAATACATATATATACAGCGTGTGTATATATATATATATGTATGTATGTATGTGTGTGTGTGTGTGCAAAATATGTATGTCAGTGTAATAAACTCCAAACTGTGTGTGTGTGCGTGTGTGCGTGCGTGTGTGTGTGTGTGTGTGTGTGTGTGTGTGTAGGTGTGGCATCCTGCAGATCGGTGACAGGATTTTGTCCATAAATGGAGTTCCTACTGAAGACTCGACTCTGGAAGAAACCAATCAGCTGCTCAGAGACTCGTCCATCACCGCTCAGCTCACCCTGGAGATCGAGTTCGACGTGGCTGGTACACACACACACACACACACACACACACACACACACACACACACACAGTCTACAGCGACTGAACGCACCGCAGCACAGTACACACACACACACACACACAGGTTAGGAAGTTCTATTTTCACATAAGAGTTACATCATGGGGACTTGTGCTTTGTGTTAGTTTTTGTTTTTGGGACAAACAGTCTGGTGTCTGTGTTGAACGCTGCTTCTCTGGAGTCTCACTGTAATCTGTCAGACTCGTTATCAATCCATCATCTTTCCAGCTGCGCCGAACATCACATCACAGCATTAATGAGTCACAGACAGTGATGGACAGTGATGGAGTTGCTGTGTGAGGTATCGCAGCACACAGCTGACATCAGCTGCAGTCACGTTTTACACTAAAGGAACAAAGGTTTATGACACCAGCCTGGTCCCAGCACACGTGGCTCTTTTGTTCAGTGATTAAAGTAAATGTTGTGTTGTCCTCATTGATGGAACCGAGCCAATCAAAGCTTTGTACGGGAGTTTGGTACTTAAGTGCAGTACTTGAGCAAATGTACTTAGTTAAATTCCACCGCTGGTATTAGTATGTTATTCAGTAAACGGTTCCTTCAGCACACTCTGACTGTAACCACCTGTATGAAACTGAATGTTTCATTCTTTGTGACTGAGATCACATCGAGACGAGAGCTGTTTGCTCCTCAGTGGCCTGAAACAGCTGCTCAACCGTTTCCGCCTCTCTCCGTCCTCGTGTCTCTCAGAGTCGGTCATCCCCAGTTCGGGGACGTTTCACGTGAAGCTGCCGAAGAAACCAGGGGTGGAGCTGGGAATCACCATCAGCTGTGAGTACAGACACGCAGGTGAAAGTAGAAGAGGAGTCGATGCGTCTTCCCTCGTCTGCAGGGTTCTTTGTTATTACATTAATAAATACCTGCTAAAATAATTACAAATACACCAAAAATAACTGTATTTTGGTTCAAATGGACAGAAATGATGTATTGTCAAACATGGAAATAATAGTTTTATTATAATTATTTTTGTATTTAATATAAACAAAGTCATTAAAGTTTGGAAAAGGCTTAATTTTACCTGTTATGTTTTCAAGGTTATGGAAATGCTTGAATTTGATTAGGAATCTTTAACTATTCACGATCAATACATCCAATCAAATGTGAACAGCTGGTGACTCTGGAATTGTGACCTTTATTTTTTGCAATTGCATTTAAAGTAACAACTTAGGTGCATTGAAAGTGCTTGAAATTGACTCTTTAAAAAGATGTTTGAACCCTGATATTTTTAACGTCTGTGAAACGAGAGTTTCGTTTTAAACGAATGATTTCATGGTAATATGTTCAGCCCCGTGACCTCCTCACGCTGCCATACATTTGTCAGTTCAATGTTACATCAGCCGCTTTGATTTCACTTCTCTTCTTAACATTTTATCATTATTTCTCACAGTGGAGGAGTAAACACGCTGAATTATTCACAGTTTTGTTTCATGTTGTCTGTCTGCAGCTCCGTCCAACAGGAAACCAGGTGATCCTCTGATCATCTCTGACATCAAGAAAGGCAGCGTCGCACACAGGTACACACACGCACACGCACACATACAGTAGAGCATCAGCTGTTTGTGGGCTGTTGGTTAATTAGGCTAACAGGCCAGTGTGTGTGTGTGTGTGTGTGTGTGTGTTTTGGAGTGTGGAGCTTCTGCTGGCTAACCAGCAGGCAGCATGTGTTTCCTGTACGTTACTGTGTCTGTGTTGGTGTTTCAGGACGGGGACGTTGGAGCTCGGAGACAAGCTGCTGGCCATCGACAACATCCGGGTGGAGAACTGCTCCATGGAGGAGGCGGTTCAGATCCTGCAGCAGTGTGAGGAGCTCGTCAAACTGAAGATCCGAAAAGATGAAGACAACTCAGGTAGAAGCCTTAGAAAGCCGGGTTCAGACCACCACCCTGTGTCCGGTTATTGGTAGCCAACCAATCACAGCTTGAACCCACTTCCTGGAACAAGAATGTAAACAAAGTGACAAACCTTTCCTCTGTTTCACAGCTCGACTTCCAGGCAGAATTCTTTCCAGACAAAGTGCAAACTTCTTTGCTTTAGTTGCTAGTTCTTAGTTCTTTATTTGTGCATATAATAAAATAAGGGTCAACAGAAGTTGTTTAAAATTTTTAAAAAACCAAATCAGGAATGAGGAGTACGACAGATTCCACGACGTGTTCGGTGACGTCGACCAATAGCAGCACGGCGCTCTAATAAATGTAGACGACTGGGAGATTTACAATTTCATCGGAGGGAGTTGAAACTCCTGGAGAACAGAGAAAATCTAAAGTTTTCTTTTCAATAATTTGTCAGAATCTGATCATTTATATCCTATACACTATATCATTAATATCATTTATAATAGATCATCAGTGTGTCTTCGTGCAAGATTCGGTCACGGCGGGCGGAGACAGTAGAACAGATGGTGAAACTGCAGAGTGCGAGCCGGCCTGCGCCTCCCGCCTGAACCCGCCGTTATTTGGAGGCGTTGGTGACGACCTGCGCCGCTTTCTTCAGTAACAGTTGGAGCTTTTTTAATGAGGTAGCGGTTCGTCGCAGCAGCTAACTCCACTGCAGGTGCAGCATCACGCAGCCGTGTGAACAGCATTGCTGTTTGTCTGAGTCTGTGTTAGAGACGCAAATGGAAATTAAATGAATTGAATGAGAATAAAATGATGGTTTAATGTAGGATCCGGATATTCGCCTAAACTGGTCAATTCTTTGGGGCAAATGTGAGATTTGTTGGGGGATTTTTGCCCTTTGCAGCCACTAATTTCCGACGCTGCACAGGAATATATTCAAGGACCTATCAGACCCTCCTTTCAAGGAAGGAGCATCATCAGGCATCACAAGACCTGTAGATTCTTTTCAAGGATGTCCAGAGACTAATCAACTAGAACCCCCATTTGTTAATCCTTTAACACCAGGTTTCGCTTTCATTTTCAAGGTTGTTTCAAGGTTGGAAACATAATCTGTTCCCACTCGTTTATATTCTTTATCTTTATGTTCCAGCTCTTTGCTGACGCTCATTAACATGTTTACAGGGAAGCATTCGTTCGTACGGCTGCATCCTTTCATCAAATCGGAATCTTCTACATGACATCATTTTATACGTATTTGCTGATGCTTGGTGTCTCTGGACACTGGGATCTATGTCCATGTCAGCACCTGTCCCATGATGCCGTGCGCTCACAGCTGCTCAGCGTTCACCTGGTGTTGAATGAATCTTTATTGATCGTTTCAGATGAACAGGAAGTGTCAGGCAGCATCATCTACACGGTGGAGCTGCAGCGGTACGGAGGCCCGCTGGGAATCACTATCTCAGGCACCGAGGAGCCCTTCGACCCCATCATCATCTCCTCCCTGAGCAAGGGGGGGCTAGCTGAGAGGTACACACTGATATTATTACATAACTCTTACTGTTACATTATATGTTCTCAAACAGCTTCAGTAGTCACATTTAATAACCTCTGATGTCACAAAACAGGTAACTCTTAAAGACACATAATCAACGTTTTTCAGCCGAACGACGTAAAGACCGTTTCTGCCCTCTCTTTGAATTGAGTTGAACTCATTTTTTAATTCTCACCACACTGTTCTGCCACACTGAATATAATACAGAAAACACATTTAAAACAACAAGACACACCACTGATTTTATCTTATACTTGTTTTCTGTGTAAAATATTATCTGTGTGGTTCATCACTGAAGGAAAGAAGGTGTGACAGGAGGAGAATGTCGCCCTCTGCTGCTGATAATAAATAATACTATCATTTTATCATTTGTTTATTTATTTGTATTCTCAATTTGACTTATTTTGATTTGATTAATTTGTTTTATTGGCATGGTATGTAAATGTATTTCTAATTTGGGTGTATGTACCATATCTGTGTTGCAATTTATATAAATAAATTAAATAAATGCGCAGAGAAACTGTATTAAATTATGTTTTATTGTTGTTTTAATAATGTTATCAGGTTTAATTGTGTCACGAGTTGCTGCAGGAATCAGAATCAGGTTTACACACAAGGAATCCGTCTTTGTGTTTTTGGTGCAAAACGGTCGCAATAAACACATTTTCGAAAAATGAAAATACAAGTCAAGAATTATACATATAATAGAAATATGTCAAATATATCTGCACAGTGTTTAATATTCACAAGATGAAGAATATGTGCAGTGTGTAAAAATAGGATTCCCTAACGCTGGCTGTGCGCGTGTACTGCAGGACCGGTGCGATCCATGTGGGCGATCGCATTCTGGCGATCAACAGCAGCAGTCTGAAGGGGAAACCTCTGAGTGAAGCCATCAGTCTGCTGCAACAAGCAGGAGAGACGGTCACACTGAAGATCAAGAAGCAGGGAGAACGTACGTACACACACACAGCGTTACACATCGACAGAAATCAATATTTTGTTATGTGCACTCGTCTCTCTGCCTGAACCACAGGCTTTTTACAGAGATGACGCTGCACTCTCTCAGGAAGATTAACAGATATTAAATCTTTATTAAAGCACTTTGTCAAACGGTCTGTTGTGGTGGTTGAAAGTTAAATAATCTGGGTTTCATTTAAAGTGTTTTGGATTTGGTTATTTTTCGTTTAGTTTGCAGTCTCGGGGAACTAGGAGACAAAAAGCTTTGGTTTGCTAATAATTTAATAAGAACGCCTTTTCTCCCTTTAGTGTCGAGCCCCAAGTCCTGCGTGATTGGTCCAGGCCTGGGGCTGGGGGCGGGGCTTGGCCAAGAGAACCAGGACGGGGAGGAGGAGCCTATTGTCATGGTCGCGCCTTTGTCGAGCCAGCGAGCATTCAGCACGCTGCCATCTGTCGACAGCGCTGTGGAGTCCTGGGACGGATCCAACATGGACAGCAGCTTCACCAGCCCGGGTAGGAAGCTGACCCCTGAATCCTGAACTCTGACCTCCTGATCTTTACCTTCAAGGTTAAGTCAAGACTGTTGCTAATGACCGTAGTGATAAACATTTCTGTGTCTGTGTGTGTAGCTCCACCATTTCAGTCATCTCCGTACAGCTTCCACGAGTGGCGTAACGCCAAGACAACCAACAGCCAATCCTCTTCCTCCACCCGCCAGAGAGCCAATCCGCTGTCAGATCTGGGTCTAAGTGATGACGACTGGGACCGCCCAACTCTTGGAGGGTAAGAAAGGGAGAATCTGTAAAAATAACAACTAAAAGACATTATAAAAATGTACAACACGTGTACAAAGAATACTATAATGGCCGGGGTAACAGTTACTAAAACAAACAATATTCAAAAGGATGTAAGTGCAATGGACACTTTTAAAACAGACCGATCCCATATAATCATATAGTTACAGATAAGAAGAAATACATTTGAGAAATTATCAAAAATGTATAACCTTCCAAAACCTTTAGAATTATTTACATATGAGAAGTAACTTTTCAAAAGTCACTCTTATCAAACTGTAGCAGAACTTATGCAGACAACAAAAAACATCTTAAATATTTGTTTGATTTCTTGGGAAGTAATGGTTCTACTCTACACTTTCTACACTTTCTATATTTCGCCCCAACATTAGCGTGTTAGCGCTCCTTACTCAAATCAGTGGGAGCTGCTAACAGCGAGCTAACAGCGGTAACAGCAGTGTGTCTCTGTCTGCAGAGCCTGTAATCTGCCCAGCGGTCTAATCACTGACAGCAGGTACCACACTGACCGTTGACCTTTAACCCCCACACAGTGCTCTGTCACCCCTCTGACCTCACCTGGTGATCTTTGACCCCTGCCTCGCTGACACATACACCTGGTAGATGTGTATGTTGTCACATGTCCCTCACCTGTCGAATTCAAACAACTCTCATCAGCATGGCCTGTCCGTCACCTCCCTCCTCTGTGTGTGTGAATCCAGCAGGATGTGCTTATCTCTGATTGGCCAACCTTTGACCTTTCCCCCAGGTTCACTGTGGGGCATGATGGGACAGAACCAGACCAGGAGGAGAACTTCTGGTCCCAGGCTCTGGAGGATCTGGAGACCTGCGGCCAGAGCGGCATTCTCAGAGAGCTGGAGGTGAGTAGTAGGCCTACTGGGAAAGTTACTATTATTTTTAATAGCAGTATT
Organism: Gadopsis marmoratus; assembly: GCA_036023855.1. Lineage (NCBI taxonomy): Eukaryota > Metazoa > Chordata > Actinopteri > Centrarchiformes > Percichthyidae > Gadopsis > Gadopsis marmoratus. Next base: position 24,790 of record JAVQJF010012508.1, read on the forward strand.
AGTAGTAGGAGTAGTAGTTATAGGGCAGGGTATAATTTGAGATGTTTGACACTAGTACTGATATTATGCTGATTTTATTTTTAAAAAAATTTTTAATAAAACACAAAGCCAAATACCTTAAATGTTAAATTCTGTTTAAATAAAAGCAGCGGTACAAGAACGTTTCCCTAAATAAAAGAGTAGTAGTAGTACTAGTAGTAATGGCACACATTACATTCTTCTCATGCTGAAGGAACTACATGTTTGTTGGAAATGCCGCCATTAAATGTAGTAATTAAGCTGAAAAGAGCAATGACTCCTTCTCTTCCAGGAGTCTGGGAAGGAAACGCACCTCCTCACTCTGGTATCCTCCTTCCTCTCCACCACTAACTCTAACTCTCCTCCTGTCCTCTCCTCTCTCTCCACTCTGTGACTCAACTATCCAGCGTTGTGAAACATCAGACATGTTAGCTGTTTTTGAATGTGACTCTAACCGCACCCCAGCAGCAAGCTACAGACCATGGTGACGTCATTTGTGACATTTTAGTGACATCACCCAGCTTCTGACCAATCACGTGGCAGCGTCATGTTGCACCAGGCATGGCAGTTTGAGCAAGGCATGCTGGGAGAGCTTGTGCAAGGCCTGATGGGTAGTTTGTTTTGCCAGTCATGAATCAGATGTGTCAAGTCATGCATGCGTCTGATGAGTCCTTGATTCTGATTGGCTGAGAAGTGTTGAGTGATGTGAGAAGACTTGGGTAAAAGCTAGACACTGTCTGTCGAAGAGAACAGGTCATCTCAGTAGAAACAAGAGAATATTATTGTAAAGAAACTATAGATTATGTTAGTTGATCCCCTCAGTAGGAAGGTCAGTAGGTCTATTGGCTAAAACAACAGATCCTCTCAATCAAACCAAGAGTAGCTCTTATCAGTAGATCCTGTCAGTAAATCTGTCAAAAGAAATGTTAGCAAATTCAGCTCAAACCACAGTTGACTGAGTCAGTAAATGTGTCAGTAGAAACAGATAGTAGATCATACCAGTTGAAATAACAGTAGATTCAGTCAGTAGAAACAGTTATACAAACAGGTGAATACCTTGATTCAAACGACAGTAGTAGATCCTGTCAGTCCAAATAACAGAAGATCATCACAGTACATTATATCAGTAAATCAGTCAATAGAAGCAATAGTAGATTCCATAAGATCAAACACCAGTGGATCCTAGAAATAGAAAGTCAACAACAACAACAGCTGTAGATCTTGTCAGTAAATACCATCAGAAGAAGAAACAATAGAATCTGTCAGTAGACCCTGTCAGCAGACAGACCTGTCCTGTCCTGGTGTGATCACGGCAGCTGGGGTCAAAGGTCGGACTCCCAGGATGCTTTGACCTTTATGTTTTTGATGCAGCCAACTGGCTATTTTTGATTGGCTGTCTGTGATTGGATGTGCTTTTATTGGCTGTCTCCAGGCAACCATCATGTCAGGCTCCAGCCTCAGTCTGAACCACGACCCCACCCCCCTGCGCAGCACCTTGGGCCGCCAGGCGAGCTTCCAGGAACGCAGCAGCTCCAGACCGCAGGTAACCAGGCTGACCTCTGACCTGTGACCCAGCACTATGACTGTTACACTTGACTATACCGGGTGTTGTGTGAGTGTTTGTATCTTTGAAATTATCGCTGTGCCTTATCTCAGGTGACAGCGCGGTCCAACACCTTGCCCTCTGACCCCCAGCGCCGGGCCTTTGCCATGAGGAAGATGAGACAGGAAGTCAATGAGATCCTGAACCAGAACCCTGTGGAACTCCACAAGGTGACATTTTACCCTTTGACACTGCACTTCAAAATGACTGGACATTAATCTACTTGTTGTGATCCTAACAGAGTGTGTGTTTGTAGTTGACTCTAGAGAAGACATCAGATCTGGAGGATTTTGGATTCAGTGTTTCAGACGGTTTGTTGGACCGTGGCGTCTACGTTAGCAACATCCGACCAGGAGGCCCAGCAGAGCAGGGCAGCCTCCAGGCCTATGACCGAATACTACAGGTACAAAAACACAAGTATCTACAGCCATGCTAGCTTTTTTTACTGAACAAATTCTACCCTAGGTATGTTAAGCAGATACAATGTTTACCATGTTCACCTTCTTAATTTGGCATGTGAGCATGCTAATGTTTACTTTTAGTAGTAAACATAAAGTACAGCTTGCTGGTGAGAATGTAATTAGTTCTGCAGGTATATGGCCATAAACCAAAGTGTTTAAAACATTTAAATTTTGATTGGAGGATGGTGCAAGAAAAAAGTCAACAACAATTAACAAAGATATTACAATTCATACTGTGGAGGGCATGAATGTGTTCAATCCATCCAGAGGACCGACTGACCATGTGGTGTCTATAATCACGCTGCTAGCGTGGCTAATAAAAAAGACATTATCCCCTTAAAAACACACCTGTTGGGCACACACTCTAAATCTGTCAACAACAGAGGGTGTTGTTCTCCCCCCACATTAACCATATACGTTTTATGTCTTCCAGATTAACCATGTGCGGACCAGGGATTTTGACTGTTGCCTCGTTGTACCACTAATCGCAGAGTCTCCAAACCACCTGGAGCTTGTCATCAGCCGAAATCCCACCTCCTCCTCCTTGCTGGCCAATCACACTGATGGAACCACCAACAGCACCCACTCCCCTCAGTCAATTGAGCTGGGACCGTCGGAGCTCTCCATTGGCCAGGGAGAGGATTGTGGTCCGATCAAGTGGAGCCAACCAGGAGACGGGCTGGGGGCAGGGCTTGGGGTGGGGTTTGGGGTGGGGCAGGTGAATAATAAATCTTTATAGCAGACAGAAGCAGGATGAAACTGGATTAAACCTGTTCTAATCAGATTGGACATGAGAGGTCAATGAGGACAATACAACAATGTAAAAACTGGTTTAGACCCATCCAACTGGTTCAGAGTGGACCCCCCATGGTGCTACACACCCTCTGGATAAACTTTGTCCCTTGACCATTTAAGTTTGACCTTTGAACTGCTAAAGCAGCCTGAAAGCACACTGATGGACTGGAGCAACTCCTAACCTTATCACCTGAGCCAGTTCTGCATACTGGTCCTCCTGGTGTCACTGGAACCAGAGCTATGACTACTGATCCTACTGGAACTACTGGAGCTACTGTTCTAACTAGTCCAAGATTAATGGGTCCTGGTTCTACTAAGCCAGGCTATGGCTAATGATTCTACTGAACAAAAGCCACATGCAAGGGTTTTACTAGTCTAAGATTAATGGTTACTGGTTCTACAAGCTTAGAACTAGGGCTACTGGTCCTGCTGAAGCCAGAACCACCACCAATGGTTCAAAACATGTAGGTTCTGGTCTTAGTGGTTTGATAATCATGGCTACTGACTCCACTGAAGTTAGAGCCAAAGCCAGTTGTCTTACTGGCCCATGACACATGGGCTCTGGTCTTAGTGGATACAGAACCATGAGTACTGTTCCAACCAAAACCCGAGCCAGAGCTAGCAGTCTTACTGGTCCAAGACATCTTCTTTTTCATGGTCTTAGTAGTCACAGAATCACGGGTACTAAGCCAGAGCTATGACCACTGCTTCTACAAGTCCAGAAGAGTGGCTCCTGGTCCATCTGGTCTTATTAGAACCATAACCATTGCTTCTGGTTGAACTGGCCAAGAACCACAGCAGCACAAAGACTGAGAGGACTCCAGAATCCAGGACCTGCTGATAGACAGACAGGTTGCCAAGGAGACTAGGGATGCTCCGATCAGGCTGTCTAGGGCTGATGTCATTGGGATCGTCCAAACCAGTGCTGATTACTCACTGGTTTCTGTTTTTAAGCATTTTACAGAAAGCCTCCTGAATAAGAAAATCCACCACTTTAAATTAATCAAACTCTTAACCATGATATTCTGCAAGTTGGAATCACTGGTCCAAAGTATTCACTTCAAAAGTTACAAGAGGCAGCTCCTCAACCCCTGTATGTCTGAATGATCACGGAGGAGCTTGAGAGTTCCAGTTCATCAGTCCAATCCATTTAGACAGTATGCTTGAAACACTGTTCCAAATGGTCGTACTTGATGTTGGAAAGGTGTTCGGACGGAAGTTTCAAACACTGTCCGACAATTTGATAAGCACTTTGTTTGAAGCATACTTTGTTTTAATGCTGCCCCGCACTTGAAGAACCTGTGCAGCAAGAGATTAAAAGGCATGGATCCCACCAGGGTGATGGGTGGAAGTACCTTTATTGGCCCAGAAGATTGAGTGTAGACATAAAATCAAAGATGGTTATGGTTGAGTGCAAGTGTTGGGATGGTAATATGTAAGTGTAGAGTAATTATGGTTGTTTAAGTATGAGATCAGACATGGTTGGGGTTCGATGAGGATTTGGTGTAGTTCAGGTTAGGATAAGAACCTAGAAGGATCGGATTCATAAGACCACATCAAGATGCAGAAGCTTGAATTTGATTCTGACATGCTGGGTAATCCTGCAGATTTATGAAACTTTGAGACATCCAAAATATACTGTAAAAGATCTCCAAAATTCTCCATTAGCTCGTAGCATGCTATCAAACTAGCATGCCAAAGACACTGCATTTGGGGTCAATGCCGGGTGTTCGTGTTAATGATGGGGTGGATGATACCAATACAAATGATGACTACTTCATACTTCAGTAAGCATTTCATTGGTTTGACAGTTCTGAAAGTTTTTCCACTTAGCCATATGACACTCAAGTGACAAACATTATTTGGATAGGAATAACTGTTAACACCTAGTCTTTGTAGAGTTTTCTTAAGCACACATTGGATCGAAACAGTAAAATTAGCGAGATGTTATGGTGCCTTGGCCCCCTTCTTGAATGGCTGCAACAGTCACTGCAAACCCCCAGATGTCACTGTTTAATGCCCGAAGCTCCAGATCTTTTTACTGAAGACAGCATGGTGTTATGGTTTGATCAGACGAACAAAACTGTGATTAGGTGGCTTTCCTCATACGGTGGAGTTCAGAGAGGTTTATCTGAGTATGTGTGGCGGATATAAGGGCTGGGTATCGAACCTCCATACTATTTGCTGATGACCAAAATTAAATCAAAACTTTGCCAAGCTGAGGTTAAAATAAATCTGTTGATCGGAGCATCCCTAATGAAATAGACTGAAAGACAGAGGGTTTACTGTTAAGATTTTGGTTCTGTGCCATGAACGAGCTGCAGACTGGAAGGGAGATAATAATAATAATAATGTTGATGACACTGAGCAGTTCAATAAGAATCTTTTTCTACTGTTTACACCTGTTGGACTGGCCACTGTGTGTATGTATGTGTGCGCGTGTTTGTATGTTATGTGTGTGGTAAACACAAGGCCAGTAAAGCCCCTCCCACCTCAATTCCGCATCTTGGCTTTGCCCCCCCCCCCCCCCCACTTCTTCCCTTGACCAATAGGCAGCCAGGATGACAGACAGCAATTCTGAGAGATTCAGCTGATTGGCTGGAACCAATCAGAAAAAAACCCTTCCCTGCCTGTCTGTGATTGGTTCTCCTTGACACACACACAAACCAACCAATCAGCTCCCAGGAAGAAGCCAAGCATGCCCCCACCCTGACTTCCCTGACCCTCCCCCCCAGTAACAGTGATCTATTATGCTAATCGATCGGTGTGTTTTTTGATTGACTGTTGTCAGTTTTCTCTGTTTGTTTGTTTCCATGGCGACTGAACCTGAAAATATGTTAAATAGATTAAAGGGTTTTAGTCCCGTCGCTATTCACATCAAAACCATCACACCCTGAAAACCTTCACCTCATAACCACAAAACAATGATGTTATACGAGAAAAAAATCCTGATAAAACAGGAAACCTGTGACAGTAAATACCTGTGTGTGCGTGCGTGTGTGTGTGTGTGCATGTGTGTGTGTTTATTTCGGAGTGATGTCAACATCTTCCTGCTCTCACTATTTAAACTGGCCAATCACAACCCTCCATCAGCACCAACCACCAGTAGAAGGTCTCCCCAAGAATAGCTTTCTGCTAAAGTTCCGGTGTTTTGGATCAGAAAGCTGTGACTATGTGGATAGTTGTGATTGGCTGTTCGACTCCATCCCAATTTTTGTTAACTGTGATGTTGTAAATCTGAAGCACATGGTTAGCATGTAGCTAGTAGACACTGAATAGACGCCTAGCATAAGCCTAACATGTGGCTACCATACAGTTAATATACACCACACAAGGCTAACACTAGCTATGGTTACCATCAAGAAAACATGTTTATCATATGGTAAACATAATAAGTGTTTGGCTACCTCATGGCTAACATCTAATACATGGTTAGAAGACGGCTACCACAAGACTACCACCCAGCCAACATATGTAGATGTTAGCACATGGCTAGCCCAAGGCCAACACCTGGCTAACACAGCCAGTGTATGGTTAGCACACACCTAGCACAAGGCTAAGATAGGACTAACATCGAACCATTGTTAGCACATGGCTAGAACAAAATATGTACACATGGGGTAAACAGCTAATATACGGTTACCACATAGCTAACAGGGCTTATACAGCTAGTATGTGGTTAGCACAGTCCTGGAACATGGCCAAGACATGGTAAACAGCTAATATCTAGTTAGCACACCGCTAACACAGGGCTAAAACCTGGCTAACACAGCTAGCATGAGCACAGACCTAGAACAAGGCTAACGGAGTAAATAGAGCTAACATTCGGTTTAGCTCACACAACACTGGGCTTCTACGAGTGTTCAGTTAGCACACAGCTAGCACAGGGCCATCACAGCTAGTATTGAGTTAGCACATGATTAGCATCCACCATTGTATGGCTAACATTACACAAACACTCAAAAATCCTGTTGGTTGTGTTAACCAAAAACAGATCCTTGCCATGTGATTAGTGCTGTTAGCATTTCAGCGCTCAGTCGAGACAAACCAATGGGAAGAGGCCACAGAGCTGAGGGGCGTGGCTTCAGGAGGGTTTGATGAGTGAGATCTAAAGCCATACACACTGTGTTTGTACGCATGTATTAACTGTGTGTGTGTGCAAGTGAGAGAGTGTATACTATTGCAGGGATTTGCACTCTTGCTGAGTGATTCACCTCAGCAAGATGTCCGCCCACACACACACACACACACACACACACACACACGCATACACACACATGCACGTGCACACACACACAAACATACTCTCACACACATGCATTGCACTGCCATTTGAAATAGTGGGTCAGATTAGTTTCCATGTAGCTTCACCAACCAACCAAACTGTATTTTTCTTTAAAGGAACAGGGATGTTGTAAAGTATTTTTGTACAAATTTAATACTTTGGTAGCATGACGTTCCTGGTGTTTGTCCTGTCGGGCTCCACTGCTCTTCTCCACCCCCCTTTGTATGGACGACTACTGAGCAACAATAAAGATGAAGACCTGCTGGGAGGACGGGACTCCATGTTTGTTTTTACAAAAAACACACAACATAATCAGTTTTGCTAGTCAGAGGGACATTTTACAGTTGAAAAACAAATACAGAAAAAATATTAACTACAAACAACACAAATACATCAGAAGAACTAGACATAAGAACAACAACTCAAATATACAAATTGCCTTTTTTAAAATTAGAAATACAGTAGCCTGTATTGATGTTTTTATCATTTTAATGTTGTGGCTAATTTGAATTACTTTATACAGTCATATCTATGGGCAGCTTGTGGATTATTAACCTATAATAATACATTATATAATTTATTTGTTGATTATATTTTGTATTATTAGGCTAATCTGAATGGGAAAACTAACTAAAGTTATTGAATAAATGTAATGGACTAAAAAGTATGCAGTATCAGAAAATGGAAATACTCAAGTACAAGTACCTCAGACTTGTACTTTAGAAGGTAGGCTACTGCTGCAGCTGTCATCTTCCACCACTGAGGAAATGTGTCGTGACTTCCGGCCGCCATCTTTGTGTGGATTGGGGGACAACCGGGCACAATTTAGAAAAAACTGGTTAAAAATCTGTTTTGTAGAGCAGCAGACGGATCATTTTTAATTCTGGTGGTTAAATGAGTCTTTGAGTAATCGGGAAATACATTGAAAACAGCGCTAAGTGTTAAAAGACCCTGATTTTGCAAAGATCGTCGAAAATGTCAATTCAATCTGATGCTGAGCTCTGATTTCAGTGTAATGTTTCTACATAGGTGGGGCGACATATAACTTGTAAATATTATAAAAAGTGTACAAATATTTATTGTTGTAATCGTGTTATTATGTTTAGCTAAAGAAATGTTTGTTAAATTAATTATTTCTCCGTTAATAGTTGACCCGGACGTGACATTCCCGCTCGGCGCTCTTCTCTCCTGCCTGGCCCGCTCGGTGAATCGCAGGTGGATTAGTACGGCCTGCTCTGCGCTGTGTTCTTACTGTTAGCTCCTTCTGCCGTTTCTCCGTCGCGTTTCTGCGCAGTTTCATCACCAGCTTTGCGGTGGAAACGCTAACCGACCTCTCTGCCGGATAAATAAACGCAGAGCCCGACAGGAAGCATGTCCACCGCCTTAGAGAGCTACATCCACCGTATCCTGCTGCTAGCTGGTGGCTAACACGCTGGTTAGCTTAGCGTCCAAGCTAGGAGGGGTATTTATGAAGGTGGAGCTTCTCTGTTAGTGCATGGGTGTAGTTAGCTGTGTGTTGGTTTTCTTTAATAAGGTTAATGTGATGAGTGTTTGTCCAGAACAGCGTGTTGTTCCTTTACTGTGTGTTCAGGTACTGTGGCCATCGTCACCTCGGACGGCAGGATGATAGTGGTGAGTAAATCCATGTTTACATGTTTACCTACCTGACGGTGAGTAAATCCATGTTTACATGTTTGCCTACCTGACGGTGTGTAAATGATTAGTCATCAATGAATTAGTTAATAAAACATGAGTGTTGATTGAGTTCAGCTTCCCCACGTTTCCTGTTTCCTTGAGCCTGAACGCACCAGATGTTTTGTGACGACAGTTGTCAAAACTTGTCTTTTGGGCGTTTTCTTTTCTCATCAGAATAATCACATTGAGTTTATTATTGAAATGTGAGTGACGGTAATGTCACAAGAAATATTTTAGGTACATAAAACTAAAAATGTTCCATTTAACAAATGAGAGACAAAACAACGGTGACAACCATTTGAGGTGTAACGCTGTTCTGTTCTGTACAGCCACATCTGTTGTCGCCACGTCCACCGTAGCTGGGAAACCAGCATCCCAAAATACAAAAAGATTCAGATTAACTGGCGTAGAAGAAGAATAGCAGCAAATAGGTTCAAATCAGATTAAAACGCCTTATTTTTTCACTTTGTAAATGTGAAAAATACTAATTGTGTCACAGCTTTTTAAGACTCCAAATGTAGATGTGTGTTTTTGATATTTCATTGGTGTGTGTGTGTGTGTTCAGGGCACTCTGAAGGGCTTCGATCAGACCATCAACCTGATCCTGGACGAGAGTCACGAGCGTGTGTTCAGCTCCAGTCAGGGGGTGGAGCAGGTGGTGCTGGGACTCTACATCGTCAGAGGAGACAACGTGTGAGTGACCTTTGACCTGCTAATAATCATCCATCCTATCAGAACGGGGGGGAGCTGAAGTGATTTTGTTGATTAATCTAAAACTATTTTGGTAATTGATTTAATACATTTCAGTCATTTTACAAGCAAATAAAAGCAGAATGTTCTCTGGAGTTTGCTGTTAAACTGAAAACTTATTTTCTAACATTTTAGAGACCAAGTGATTAAGAAAATAATCAGCAGATAATGAAAGTTGTCGTTTTTCTGTCATGACTTGATATTTAATTGATCATCATTGATGGATTTCAGGGCCGTGATCGGGGAGATCGACGAGGAGACGGACTCCACTCTGGATTTAGGAAACATCAGAGCCGAGCCGCTCAACTCTGTCGTCCACTGACCTCCGACCCCCCCGCTCTCTGTCTCCATGGCAACAGATGTTAGTTGTGTGTTACAGGAGTCTGTTTTCAGACGCAGGGTCACTGAGTGATCTGGATCAGCGACTGATGTTCAATAAAAATTCCAAAGTGGATCCAGGAAACTCGGTGAACCTTTTGTTTTTCTGTTTGTATTTTTTATAAATAAAGTGAATTTCCTCCAGTTGTGAGATTAACTTTTTTATGCTTCCTGTCAGTTTTGATTCGTTATTAAAGTTTAATATCTCATATTTCCACCGAACCTCTGTTTGTGTACGAGTGTCGGACGAAATTAAAGTAGTAATACTGCAGCGTAGAAGTAAAAGTCCTGCATTCAAAATGTTACTCAAGTAAAAGTACCAAAGTATTGGCATGAAAATATACTTGGGAGTACCCAAAGTAAAAACACTCATTCAGAATAATATGTTATTGGATTATAATTATTGCTGCATTATTGTGTTCATCACGTTGCAGCTGGTGGAAGGTGGAGCTCATTTTAATGACTTCAGATACTGCAGAGCTTCATCTGTAATAATTCATAATTAGTTACGATAAACTAAACTCAGAGATCCTGCCTGTTAAAAGAAATGGAACCAGCACATTTGACATCTAACTTGCAATTGAAGCTTCTTTCTAAGTGATCAGAGGTTTAAATTTCACAGCAGAAAAGTCAGCAGTCCTGCAGCGACTCGATGCGTCGCAGCCCGAACACGTTCGCTGATACCTGAAGTGAAACGGGTCAAAGTGTGGAAACAGAACAACATCAGGAACAACGCAGGAACACAGAAGATAAGATTTGTGTCAATGAATCTGTCGCCTCTGCGTTAAAATGACGATTTAACAGGTAAAAAAGCAAATATTTCAGATATTTTGACTTTTTGCTTGATTTATTCTAAAATCTGGATACTTTGACCTCTTTCATGTTTCTAAAATTGTTTCCAGTGAACAGATGTGGAAACAGCAATTCTCTGGGTCATAAAGACCCAAAATGTTTGAGAATCGCTGGTTTATTTGTGTTAAACTGTCGTAACGTGAACTAACCCTGCTTCAATAAGTGCTGAATTAAATAAATACATGAACTAGTTACCAAATCTACAATAACTATATCAACAGGTTACAACATTATTATCAATCATTTATTACAGGAATGTTTTGTGGATAATTTGTACTTAAGTCCTGCATTCAAAATGATACTTTACTTGGAGTATTTGTAGGCTGCTGTATTTCTACCTTTAAGTGAATGATCGGAGAGAACTTTTCTTTTGTTACTACGGTGATAACTGTGGGTGAAATGTGATATTTTACACAATCATTCAGAGCCCATATCTGCACATCTCCCCAAATTTGTTTCAATCAGATGTTGCATTGTAGAGTTGAGGCAGTTTTAAAATCAAGTTTCAACTAAAGGCTCTACAACTGATGCTATTTGTGCTCTTTTTTTTAAGGAACTGAAGAGTTTAATTATACCCCCCCACATAAAACAAAGCTTGTCATTTTAGCATTTTTTTCATATGATTATAATGTAATCAGTGCGCTTTAGAGGAGTTTGTTACCTGTAGACAGAACCAGGCTAGTGGTTCCCTCTGTTTCCAGTCTTTATGCTAAGCTAAGCTAACTGACAGCTGGCTGTTTCTCCAGAGTGGTATCAGTCTAACTCTCAGCAACCAAATGCACATTTCCCAAAATGTCAAACTATTCCTTTATTAGCTCTTGATATCAAGATATCTATTATATATTGTTACTTTCAGCTACTTTATCTTGAGTTCAGGTCATTATTACTATTTCATTGTCTTTACTTCCTGTTTGTTCTTGGTTCTCATTCTTTCTGCTGTTTCTGCTTTTATTCCCTTTTGTAAAACACTACGCGTCCAGCACTGAAGTCTCAGTGAGTCAGGACCGTGTGCTAATGCAAAGGAGTTACAAGATGTTCCTGTCTCTAAGGTGAACTGGTCATTAACTCGACTCGAGTCCAAACAAGGTCAGAGGTCATTTACCTGTTGGGGACCAACCTGCTCGTGAAAGAACCACACGTGAAGGCAGAGTGTCGACTTTGTAATAAATGACGGTTTATTATAAAGGTTACAATCTGTTGCGTTGCAGAGCTCGTCAGTTGTCGTCGTTGTGCTCTTTAGTTTTTAGAAAAGGGAAGAAAAAAACCGAGTACACACACGTCACTCACTCCAGAAGAAACTACAAACATACTGTAAAAAGAGGAAGCTAGAAAGGAGGAAGAGGAGGAGGGTAACCATAAAGCCATTATATTCAGGTGACTGTCAGGAGGAGGAGGGTTTCACGCGCAGGTAAGAAAGCCAGGATTCTCAGCCAATCAGCAGGCAGCTGAGGCGTTACCATGGTGAAGTCCAGTGGCGGCCATTTTGTCTCTTTATTCCGTCTTTTTACACGATCGACCTGCTTTTTTTAACATTTAATACCCAGACTGAACAGCCGTTATGTCTCCACCTTTCAGAATATGACTGACTTCCAATCAGCAGCGGTGGAAGAAGTATTCAAATCATTCACTTCAGTGAAAGTAGTAATACCACAGTATAAAAAGTCCTGCATTCAGAACTAAATAAATGTAGTGAAGTTTTAAGTATAAAGTAGCATAATGTTGAAAAACTCAAGTAAAGTACCTCAGCATTGTATTTAAGTACAATGCTTGAGTAAATGTACTCTTTCCACCACTGCTAATTAGCCACATATTTATTTTCGCCAGTGATTAGTAAGAATGTAATGTTGCGCCGTTGCAGGCTGGTTCTGGACGTATATCCTCAATATTCTGCACCATAGAAGCACAAGAGTCTCCTGGGTAACAGAACAGTGCTGTAGGTTTGTGTTACCCATCAGTTTTAATTATTTCAATAATGAATAATCGTGTTTTTGGCCAGTCAGAGGTGCAAATCAAAGTGAATTCAAAAGAGAAAAGCACAATGTTTGTTGCTAAATTCTACCAAAATTGACCCAGAACTATTGAAAATTAATTTAAGCTGCAGATTATATTGTAAGGTTTCTAAGAAGCCCAATCTTTAGCTTCCGTGTGTCATATTAAAGGAGCTGCTGACTTCTCTACTTCAATTTTACCTTGTTTTTATCAAAACATCATATTTTCCAACACAGTTGTTCATCTTTTGCGCTTCAACCAGGAGAGTTTACGTGTCCATCCTCAGACTATCAATCACCTAATGAACGGGAATTTGACTTAAGAACCCAGGACGCCATAAAGTCCAACACCTCCGACGAGACTAAAGTTGTGGCAGAAATGCCAGATGTGCTGCTGCCAATAATAAACTATGTAGTGAAGATTAAAACTGAAGGCATCTGGACAAAAAGGATTCCAGTTTGTAAGAAGGGGTGAAAATAAATCAGGACCAGGCAAGATGGCAAAATATCTTCATGACAGATGGACATGTGATCCATGGATCCGGAACCAGGTCTTTATCCTGAAACGCCAGACGACTCGTTAGCTGATGTGTTTGACGGACAGCAGAACTTTAGGGGGGAAGTAAAGAAGGAACTACTACGCTTTTCTTTAGCAGCAAGTCTGCTGGCTACGTTTCTGATTGGCTGAGAAATCCTACCAGTGAATGACCCAGTCGGGACCTGAGGTCACATGACTTCTGTGTTGCACTGCAGAGAAAGCGTTTGCTTCTGTGGATGACTCTGTGCAGTGGACTCTAGTCCATTATAATATATACTATACAGACAGTATCTGATCAAAGTGACACTCGCTCGGTGTGAACAGCCACATGGGCGCTTCCTCACCTGCGACGGCAAAGATAAAGTTTTTATCAGGACTGTCTCGTCTTAAACGAACCTTCTGTGTAGCTAAAGGCATCGCATCGCTGAACAGAGTCTGAAACCTCCTCAGTTTACACCTTTTCCAAAGTCCGGATTTGGGAGGGCAGCGTTTGGCCGTATGCAGACGTGAGCAGGTAAAGCAGGATTCGAACCTCTACGTACGGTTCGTGACGGCGAGAGTGTCAGAGCACAGGCGGCCAGATCTGTTGCTCTCTACTTTGAACTTCTCAGCTACGTTTTTATCGGTCCAGCTTCAAAGCTGCCGTTTCACTCAGGTGTGTTAGGACGACATCAGTACTGCAGGAACAAACGCTGCTCGGATGCAGAGCAGGTCCAGCGACTGGGACTAGAATACATCGATAGTATGAGTAAGTGACTGTAGATACGCTGCCTGGCCGAAAAACAAGTCACACACTAATATTTGGTTGGACCGCCTTTGATTACATGTATTCACTGTAATTGTTTCCATAAGCTTCTGCAATGTCACAACATTTATTTCTGTCCAGATTTGCAGTAATTTTTCACCAAAATCTGGTATTGATGATGGGAGAGTCGGACCACTGTGCAAAGTCTCCTCCAGCACATCCCAAAGATTCTCAATGGGCTTCAGGTCTGGACTCTGTGGAGGCCGATCCATGTGTGAAAAT
>JAVQJF010012520.1:0-11162 GCA_036023855.1 Gadopsis marmoratus
CATTTTGCTGAAATGTCATTGCAGCAACTCAAAATGGTACTCAGTAGTTTGTATGGCCCCCACGTGCTTGTATGCATGCCTGACAATGTTGGGGCATGCTCCTAATGAGACGACGGATGGTGTCCTGGGGTATCTCCTCCCAGATCTGGACCAGGGCATCACTGAGCTCCTGGACAGTCTGAGGTTCAGCCTGGTGGCGTCGGATGGACTGAATACCGGTACCTAATGGCAGTCAGGGTGCCGTTGTCTAGGTCTGTGCATCCCTCCATGGATATGCCTCCCCAGACCATCACCGAAGCACCACCAAACCGGCCATGCTGAACGATGTTACAGGCAGCATAACGTTCTCCACGGCTTCTGCAGACCCTTTCACGTCTGTCACATGTGCTCAGGGTGAACCTGCTCTCATCTGTGAAAAGCACAGGGCGCCAGTGGCGGACCTGCCAATTCTGGTGTTCTATGGAAAAATGCCAATCGAGCTCCACGGTGCCGGGCAGTGAGCACAGGGCCCACCAGAGGACGTCGGCCCTCAGGCCACCCTCATGAAGTCTGTTTCTGATTGTTTGGTCACAGACATTGACACCAGTGGCCTGCTGGAGGTCATTTTGTAGGGCTCTGGAAGTGCTCATCCTGTTCCTCCTTGCACAAAGGAGCAGAAAGCGGTCCTGCTTCTGGATTAAGGACCTTCTACGGCCCTGTCCAGCTGTCCTATAGTAATTGCCTGTCTCCTGGAATCTCCTCCATGCTCTTGAGACTGTGCTGGGAGACACACAAACCTTCTGGCAATGGCACATACTGATGTGCCATCCTGGAGGAGTTGGACTGCCTGTGCAACCTCTGTAGGGTCCAGGTATCGCCTCAGGCTACCAGTAGTGACACTGACCATAGCCAAATACAAAACTAGTGAAAACAGTCAGAAAAGATGAGGAGGGGAAAAAATGTCAGTGGCCTCCACCTGTAAAACCATTCCTGTTTTGGGGGTCGTCTCATTGTTGCCCCTCTAGTGCATCTGTTGTTAATTTCATTAACACTAAAGCAGCTGAAACTGATTAACAACCCCCTCTGCTACTTAACTGACCAGATCAATGTCCCAGAAGTTTAATTGACTTGATGCTATACTCTGCTTAATACCTGTTCCTTTAATATCTTTGAGAAGTGTACATGCTTGGTTAATTTTGTTTAAAGCGCCACTTCACTCCACATTTGTGGCCCCTGCTGGCAGTGCAACATTAGCTACTGTATAGAAATCCAGGTGACATACCCACCATTTATACCATTTATAACAGGGAGATGGTGAACTGAAATCTGTCCTTTTCAATGGAATCTTCTTGATCAGTGGATTCACCTGCAGAGGCAGAGGTTAAGACGGTTAAGAAGCAAGCTTGTGCCAGGAAAGTCACTAGTTCAATTCCAGACAGCATCTGCGTGGGGAAAGTTAAATAACAGCGCTTGCCCTACCTTTATTACAACCCTTGAGCAAGGCCCTTAACTCTTGCTTCGAGTTGCGTTAGATCGAGGTCGGATCACATGCCCACCACAGTCCAACCGCTCCGGAGTTGGTTTGGGTCCGGACTGGGACCGCCCTCTCTCAAGGGCCTTTGTGCAGAAATTTTGGTCCACACCCGAGTGCGATTGCTGTATTCACACCTGCCCAAACGAACCGCACCAAGGGGGAGAACATTTTGAATTACAGTAGGGGTGGTGTTCCTGTTCTGTCAGTTCTGCCAACTCAGCATGAATATAGCATAAATGCCTCATTCTTTGTGTTTGCTGGAGGTAAAAGAGTTCCAGTTTTTCATGAAGGTGTGCTCACTTACAGAAATTTAGGACACACCTGTACTGAATCTTCTCGGTTCCCCACATCCTACAGAAAGGGGATCTCCCTCGAAGTGACCAAAGACCTGATGGTGCCTGAATCTGATTCAGAATAATTTGGCAAATCCTATACAGACAATGCGACACTTTCTTTCCCTGGTATGATGTATAGGTTTTTATCAAAAGGATCATTTGTATTTATCTTTTTTTTCTTCAAAGAAACATTTGCGCTAATGTACCTCATCATGTATGACGGGGCGACAGAGAGAGACAAAACAGCAACAGAAGAGAGAAAACACACAAGAGTGAAAAATTCATTCAGAATCCCTAGAAGGGACAAAAACAATCTGTGGTTTCATTAATCACAGCAGCCAGTCGCGTTCAAGTGTGTGTGTGTGTGTGTGTGTATGTATGAATCATAAAGCGGGGAAACAAACAGAGTCAGAGTGTACAAGTTAAAAATCACACACTGTCATTCATCATCTGCACACAAATACCGAGTGACAGATGCCACCAGGATTGTGTGAGTCATATTGCAAGATGAAGCAGGAAAAGGAAAAAAATAAAAAATAAGGTCAAGATGCAAAGCAGCGCAATGCTGATGAGATATCTTACAGCAGCAACACTTAGAGTGACTGAATGTATGTTACGTGTGTGAGAATAAGTAGAATGAGTAGTTCTTCAAGTGTGACTCAAACACAAAGTATTAAATTAAATTAAATTTTATTTATATAGCGCTATATCATAACAGAGTTATCTCATAGCACTTGTTAATATAGAGCAAGTCCAAGCCAACTCTATATGTACAGACCCAACAGTTCCACCATGAGCAAGCGCTAGGCGACAGTGGCAAGGAAAACTGCCTTTTAACAGGCAGAAACCTCAGGCAGAACCAGGCTCTTGGTGGGCGGTCATCTGCCTCGACCGGTTGGGTTTTCATTAATTGATTTTCGGTAAATTTTTATTTATTACTACTTGTGTCAGTTTCAAGTTATTTCACTGACCAGTACCAACAAGGTATTTTACATTTAGCAACTATTGAAATTTAATTTCTCAGAAAAACTGGATTAGCAACAGTGTTACATATTCAGATCAATATCCGATATCCAATCAAAGCTTTATTTTAGCATCTAATCACTCAGTAAATCAACTGTCATCGATTCAGAACTACATTTGGTGTAAAAAAGATTTCTATACAATTCACTGATGTTTAAGAAGAGAATAAAAAGGAGAAATGCTTACATCAAAACAGTAAGGAAGTACATTTTCTGCATTAAAGAGACAGCTCTGTCGGCTGCGGAAAGCAGGAATGAAAATCGTCGCTGCTTTTGGCAGCAGGTTTGGAGGCCGGACCCTCCAAAAGAAAAAAAACATTTCAGAGAGAAGCAGGACTCTCTGACCAGATGCCAGAATGCTGAGCCTTTATGGGATTGATCTGAGACAAAAACAAGCAGCTGACGGCATTACAAGTTCAATCTCTGCAGCAAGGCACTAACTTTCATATGTGATTTCTTTCTATAGTTTTGAGTACCAACAAGAAACATTTTGAAATAATAAAAAAAATCCACATTGAATTGTTGGATTCACGCTGTGTCTTTCTCTTCATCTTAAACACCATTATCACCACTGACATTCTTCAGCTCAACAAATGAATCTTACACTGTAGCATTAGTTTAAAGACTGCTCACACACCAGGTATTACTCTTGTTAGTATTATTCAGGTATTTCTAGTCAAGCAAAATAGCATTGTACCTTAAAGGCTTCTGACACGGGCACAAGTCTCAGCTAGGCATGTCACATTATGTTACTTTCAGGATAAGTTCAACTACTCAGAAATTCAAGAAATAAACGGTCAAGTGAGTGGTACTAGGACTGATTTTATGAAAAAATCAAAGGTTTGGTGTAATTTAAAATAGTTTTTTGCGTTTGCGTTTTCAACACACTATAAATATATAACGTGTATATGAATGGATAGGAGACAGTGTCATTGCTCCAGGGATAGAAGAACCATGTTTATTGGACACGCTGAGTCTTACTAATTTCATAAAATATATTCATCAAAATACATCAGAATAAGCTAATCTCATTCCAATAGGCTTTTTATTTTTCTATTTTTCATCGTCATTTGTATTTTTGCCACAAGGTTTCCCATTGTGCTTAATGTATAATGTTGCCATGGAATCTGGCTGTTAGCTGCACCTTGGTCATTGGTGATGTCAGTGAATCTGCACCATTAAAACTCATATTCCATCAGCTGCGAGCGGTTCCGTTTTGTACTGTAACCATGGATATACAGACAACAATCACTGGATACAAAAGAAAACATGAAGAACAAATATTGCTCTTTTTATTGTCAATTCTTCGCCATAATGTCTAGTTCTCAAAGTGTTTGAGTATTTTGGTCGCAAAGTTTAGAGCTAAAAACATTGAAACTAAAACAAACCAGAAGTGATATGAAACACCTGTCAGCAATCTGATGCTTTTTCAGAATAAAAGCCACAGCTCCAAACAAGGTCTCGGTACACTTTCTGCTCTCTCTCTCCAAACTGATACTCATTACAAAAAGCAGCCGGAGAGTGTCTCTGAATTTATTTTTCTGCAGTCAAACCACCTCTCCATTTCACAGGCAGGAGGTCTGCTCCTCCTTTCTCTTCTATTGATGTGAACGGGTGGAAGCGGGCAGGATTACTCACATCACAGAGGTGGAAACAGAGAGGGTTAGAGCAGAGAGAGTCGAAAGAGACGGCTAAGAGACATGAAGGAAATGCAAGTACAGAGATCCAAAACCTGGATCACATGACTGTCGACACAAGACTCTTACAACCACAGTGGATAGTCAGTCAAAGAGTATTGTGATGCAGAAGTCATAGGGAGGTGGTCGGGGGTTTGCAAGACATACTCTGACACCAGAGACCGTATTCAGACCAAATCAGGCGGCACAACCCTGCAGCTATTAGCGCATTCAGTCTGAATGCAGCCTAAGCTTGCTAGCAACGTATGCACTGACTCTATGTATTGGAGCGTGTTTTTGTTTAGCTCGGCCTCTGACTGATCTCAGGACTCACCAGAGACTCCAGATCGTTGTGTTACTTTCCTTGAGTCGCTCTCCTTTTTTCTCTTGGCTCTGTATGTTTATGAAGTACACTCATAAAGCCACTCAAGTTAAAAAAAATGTCAACTTGTATTCAACTCCCCAGGTGAACTGGCGTCTAATCCATCACGTCCCAGGTCTCATCCCAGGTCGTCAGATACCAACCCTGCTTTGTCACTGCCCTCAGCATCGCATACAGATGCAAAAGGTTGTATGATATGCCTTTTTAACACGTGGGTAACATTGTGAAAAGGTCGCAGTTTGGTTAGGCTTAGGCACCAAAACTTAAAAACTTTAAATAAGTCAACATTGACTTTTGGCTTCACATGAGACACAAACCCCAGCCAACTGGGTGAAAGTCCTATGTTTGACCCATCGTGGTTGACATTGTCGCTCTTTATACTATACTTATTTATATATATATACTATACTATATAAATTTATACTCTTGTCACCTGATGCAGGTGGGTTTCAGCGTAAACCCATTAGACGGTGTGTCTCATACTAAAGAGTACCTTGTGCATGACAAAACATTTGACGACTCAAGGCAGGGTGCAGGGTATAGTGCAGCTCAGTGTAGCTTGGTTTACGTGACCAGTGGATACTGGCAAAGATTGTCTGGACGTCATGTACTGTATCAGTGTTTAAAACAATATTCCTTTCTCACAGAGAAAAGATGACCATAAACCTTATAATCAGGAAGGGTTTGGGTGCTCAAAACCTTTTTCGTCACAGACAGCTTTCTCATCCCCAAGCTACCAATGTACTACTAATTTGCACCCGCAAGTATGTTTAAACACATACATATGCTTTTCTGTTGATTTTATGCTGAAAAAATTCAGCACTGACTTGAAGCAAAAGACAGGACATGTGTACCTTTTAAATTTTTAACCAGAACTATCTTTCCCTCGTGTTTTAATAGGCTAAACCTTATTTGATATTTACATGTTGAACATACAATCAAAATCTATAAAGTAAGCAGGAGGTCCAGTCATTAGGTGAGTGTAGCAAAAAGTACAAGCACCAGAACATTACAAATGTTCAGTACTTGAATAAATGTTAAAATAAAGTCCCTAAAAACAGTCACTATTGTTTGACATCAGGTCTCTCACAGGAAAAGTCTCATCTTGCCACTTCACACACACAAAAGATTAAAAAATAACATTGACCTGTCAAGCAAACCACGCTTCCTCTCTGTTTCTCTTTTTTTTTACGCTTTCATCCACTGATCACAGGGTGGGACGTTCGATCCCCACCTCCTCCTGTCCACATGTTAAGTGTTTTGGACAAGACACTGAACCCCCAGCACCCTGCATGGTAGCGTAGTATGTGTGTGCGTGTGTGTGAGAGAGAGAATGGATAAAAGCACTATATAAATGTAGCCCCTTAAACACCTTTCCTCTCCTCTCCTGGTTTCCTCCTCCTCCTCCTCCTTAACCCCATTCCCCCTCCCTCCCCAGGCTGATGCAGACACAGAGGGGCGGAAGACAGACAGGAGGAAGCGGGGACAAAGCGGGCCGGGGCATCAGAAAGGCGGACTCCTGCCGAGCCAAAGAGGCGGCTGACACGCTGTACATTCAGCCATCGTTAACTGGCGATTAATGAGGTCAGCAACAGGGAAAGAAAACCTCTCGACATGTACAACACTGCAAAGTCAAACTTAGAAATAAATCTTATGAACACTAGAGTTGCTATAACATATCGTTTTCATTATCAATTTTGCTAAAGTGACATACCCACACCCTCTGCCTGCTTATTTTGTGTTATCGACAGTTGCCAAACCAAATATAGATTCAATTTACAGTCAAATGAAGCAGAGAATAATAGCAAATCATCACATCTGGCGGTTGGAAACGTTCACCGGATTTTGAAGTTGAAAGTTTTAAACTCAACTCAATATCCACACCAAAACTGTAAAAAACATACTGTTATCACAGCAACAACAAGAGCTTAAGGATATCAATACATTTTAAAGTTGTATGACATTATAACAAATTAAACTACAATCTGCGGGGTTAAGCTGCAGATGAGTTGAACATCAACAAGTAAAACAGAGACACCAGAAAACAAAAAGGGAAATATGTGAAATAGCAGCAAACATTCTGCTGCTTTGTCTTCTTCTGATTCAAACAACAGCCGAGCTTCAATTCAAGCAGCTCAACAGGAACCACAAACACTGAAAACTGATCAGATAGTGGTGATATGTTCTCATCACATATTTTCTAATGGCGCTTGCCCATAGACTTTACAGAAAAAGCTTAATTCAGGGATGATCTGTTCATGGCTGCAGCTAATTGTGTATTCTAATGAATCATTTAGTCTATCAGATGTCACAAAAAAAGTGAATAAATGCCCTTCACATGCTCTCAAAGCCCAAGGTGACGTCTTCAAATGGTCTTTTTTTTTGTCCAACCAGCACCCAAAGATATTCAGTTCACAATGATAACAAACAGAGAACAGCAGTAGACTCTCGCATCTGAGACACTGTAACAAAGAAATGTTTGGTGTTGTCTGCAGTAAATGACTTTCATTTCCTGTCAACTGACTAATCCTTTCAGCAGCAGCTTTGTTATTTGGTGGATGGATGTTGTTTCTTCCTCCATGAACTGACAAAGCTGAGGCCGAGCTCGACCCTGAAGTTCTCCAACCAGCAGCCAATCACATCGACTACAAGAGTTTCAATCCAAAATGCTTAAAAAGAAAACTGAAAAAAATACCTAATAAATTAATTAATCAATCAATTACTGGAGATATCAGCACACAGAATGAATTGTGATCATCACGCTTTCTTCCAAAGCATCTAATTTCTGAAACACTTTGCATATAGTCTCCCTGTTTATAATTTATAAGCAGTACATAAACATGTAATAAATGAATTATAACACAGTTAAATGTCGTTATAAGCAGAGTGTGTGCAGGCTGATGTTGAATGATAATGAATGACAATATAGTGTGTTATTAACCATTTGATAAATGTTTTTATACTGCTTATAAATGCTAAATAGGGGACATGGATGGGGAAAAAAAGTACAATTAGATTGTTTTTAATTTACTATATCCCCTTTTTTATTAGGAAAAGTAGTCTTTGTTTTTTAAATGTCAGGAACCGAAAATGCCGGCAGCTGTTTGTGTCCAGTTCCGCTCCGACAGCAGCGCCATCTTCATTTCGACAAATTCACAAAACCTGGCAACCAGCAGTTTTTCTTCTTCTACAACTGTTTTTTTTTTTTAGAACTTCTGTCCTTTCTATCCTGCTAACAGCAACCTCCAACCAGGAGTCGAGCAGATCGACTGATGAGAGTTTCAGTCGAAGATGGCACAGATAAATCCAGTCCAATCCCTGATAAATGAATCAATTCATTAACCAATAAAAGGGAAATTAAGCACTTCAAAGCAAGACATTTGAGAACCAAGAAATTCTTTCCTTTTCAATTCCAGTTGATTTCACCAAAACAGGAACTGACAACAAAAGCCGCCAGCTGCTTGTGTCCAGCTCGGCTCTGACAGCAGCATCATCGTCATCTCAACAAATTCACAAAACCTGGCAACGTGTGCACCTTTTTCTTTTCTGCTACAAAACCAGCTCAGCGATTCCAAACATACAGGAGCATCAGCGACACACATTCGAAGCAGTGACAATATCTCGGAAATTAAAAAAAATAAGGCATGTTATCACTTACTGAGGATGGCAAGCCGGGAGGGACCTTCCGCACTTTTTTTGTGTGAACCTCTGAAAGAGAGAGAAAAAAGCAACAAAACAATACATGAGGGTTTAACAGGCCAAGAGGCTTTTATTTCTTTTAAAAAGAGGTTCTGGTTTGATTTGCTTCAATTCAATCGATCACCCGAAGAAGAAAGAGCGAGGCCACTTTCCCCACCGCCGTCGATGCATTTACAAAGAAAGCTTTCACTGCAAACAAGTGCGGCACAATATGATGCAGAAAAGCAGCAGACAGAATACAAAAAGGACAGGGTTGATTTTTTTCTTCTTTTTGGTTTGATAAAAGGAAGGAGGGCAGCTTTTGACATGTTTATATTATTTTTCAGGGTTTCTCTCAAGGAGAGTGAGGGAGCGGTCTTTCAACTGGGAAGGTGAGACTTTGATGGGAAAATGAAAGAGCGTTTTTTTTTTTCTTTTTTGGAAATTGGCCCAGAGTCGGTTGTGTACGTGCGTTTGTGTCCTCTCAAGGCTAACACTACCAAGGATACACCGCGGCCACAATTGTCCTGCATTTTAAACGACTTCCCTGTATTTTTTAAAGTCCCCTTTCTAAACACAAACACACAGGCAAACATGTTGGTCAGTCACAATGCTCGGCCTTCTAAAAAGAAAACCCTGCTTACGAAAACATACAGTGACTGTGAACCGGGATCAGTCCAGGTTAAAATGTTTCACCAAGGTCACTGAAAAACATTTCAAAAAAGAAATGCATATGCTTTAGTCTTTTATTGGCATGCTGCTTAATTTCAGCTGTTTTAAAAGACTTCTTCAGTCTAATACTGAGAATATTTCTTGTAATGGATCACCCTAGCACTTGTAGGAAATGAAACAACCAGGCCTAAAACCTAAAACGAAAAGGAAAATGTTGAATGTTTGAATTACACTGGCACCGTTCTTATAGCTCATAATTTTAATGTCAGGATGTCATTTTATTGGGGTCATTTCCAAAGGTGTATATTTGTTTTCAGATGGATCAATCAAGATTCAGACCACCACGCAGAAAATAATTGCAACAAATTATTCGAAACATAATCATATTTAAGAATTTTTACTAAAAAATAAAAGAAAACTGCCAAAACGTCAGATAATGCTGTGTAGTTTCCATTGTTACAAGAATTTGTAGGAGAGGTGTGTGTATTTTGAAAACCCATAGGACAGGGCAGATCATCATCAGCATCATTATCGTTATCATTATAAAAACAATGGCACATGATGTTGAAAATTCTCATATAGTAAAAAATATTTCATATTTATTATCATTTATTTTATTTATTATTAAGTCTATTAAGTGAGTGAAACCTGAAAAACTCAACGCCCCATGCTAGTCTTACGTACTGTGTGTTTCAATTTGAACCCCAAACACACCTGGGGCCCTGCGTGAGATCGCCTGATATGCTGATGGGGTTGATGGAGATTTCTAAAACTAATATATTTAGATGAATGTGTTTTCATTACTGAAGTGGTCAGTTTATTACGTCCACCCAAGGCAGTCTATTACAACAGTCCTGCAATAGATCCTCACTTCATAAATGTTATAATTTCAGGCTGTATTGTGTGGTGCTATTGAATTATATTATGTTTCTAATATTTTGTCCACCCCATTTATATCAACTGACCATAACGTTGAATCAATACCTCCCTAAAAAATAAGAACATTAAAACTTTCATGATGGGAGGATTTATTACAGGATTTATGACTTTTTCATTTCAGCGTGGTGTACCTAATAAACAGTCAAATTAGATTATAATGCTATATCTTTCATTTATTGTAGTTTTAAAATGTATTTTTAATTGTTTGTTCTTGAAAAAAACAAGTCAAACTCAAATTCACGTCATGAAGACTTTGGTAAAATGGCATCGCTGGCCAGAAAATGTTCAGAAAGATGGACTTAACTCTTCCTCTCAATATTAGACATTTTGGCGCAGAGACAGCAGTTTAATTAAATGACAGAACTGTTGATTTGAATGTCACTGTGTGAGATTATAGTGCACGTATAATGTGAGTGTGTTAGCTGTGTCTCACCCATGGTGTCCATAGGCAGTGCTCTCCTCCGTGGATTGGAGCCGTAGTGCTGGTAGTATTGTCCGGCCGGCTTGGTTGGTGACGCCGCACCGGGACTCCCCAAACCCAACTCGCCACCCAGTATCGACTGGTCAAGCAACACCGAGACAGAGACAGAAACAGAGAGAGGTTATTAATCTTGTGACCTTGCGACTCAAGAACCAGGCCGGAGGCACCATTTGGAAAAACAGGAACATTTCAGAAAATATGAAGACTGTAGCACAAAGACAAGCCAGACATGAATATTTGGCACTATAAAACACTGGGACATTGAATGGAACAAGAATTTTGACAAGAGAGAATATTGGAAATTTCCGTGACAATTATCCAGAATATTCTGGAATTTAGAACACAATCAAATCAAATCAAATCAAATCAAATTTTATTTATATAGCGCTATATCATAACAAAGTTATCTCATAGCACTTGTAAATATAGAGCAAGTCCAAGCAAACTCTATATCTACAGACCCA
>JAVQJF010012529.1:0-20329 GCA_036023855.1 Gadopsis marmoratus
GTGTGTGTGTGTGTGTGTGTGTGTGTGTGTGTGTGTGTGTGTGTGTGTGTACATGCATGTGGGTGTTTAGGTTTGTGGTGAAATATACCTGTAAATGTCATCATTAGACAGGGGTAACCGACCAAGTGACAGTGACTGACAACGTCAAATGTGTTTCACAAAAGATCATTGTGTCACATGTGCGCAATCCTGACTTCCAGTTTTGAGCCAGACCACATTGTTTGAGTACTTGTGTTGACAAAGCGAAATCTGGTGCCAACATCAAGAGGAAATAACATAAAGAGAAGACTGTAAAACATTTTAATTGTGTGCAGAGGCGCCGCCTGCACGCAGTAATCAACATGAGTGCATTTTCGTCAACATTATTTCTTCAGGAAAACCTGCTGCGAAGTTCCGTCTTTAGAGCACCAGTCAGCAGCTTATTAGGCTTATTAGTTTGACATTTTGGGGAATACTATTGTTCGCTTTCTGGCAGAGAATTTGACGAGATGTTTGATCTCATGTTCACTCATGTTTGTATGGTAAATATGAAGATACAGCCAGCAACCAGTTAGCTTAGCTTAGCACAAACACTGGAAACAGGGGGAAACAGCTAGCCAGGCTCTGTTCAATGGTGACAAAATCCACCTACCAGCACAACAAAAGCTCACTAATCAACATACAGTTTTGTGTAATCACAAAACTGTCCATGAAGTTGAATCAACACCTCTCTAAACGTTTCACTAAAACTGAACATTATAACCTTCATTTGGGTAGAAATGTATTCCAGGGCTGTTGTATTAGACTTCATTAGCGTAAACTGGCAGTGTAGCGTGTCCCTGGGATTCAAACTGGCAACCTGTCAAGCTGCAGCCTCCACACCTACTGAGGAATGCGAGGGAAGTCACATACAGGAAGAACAATACAGGTTACAGCAGGGAGTAATTCACTTTCATTGTAAAAAAACCCAAAACAAAAAAAACCAAACAGAGCTCCCAGTGAACAGCATCCGTTTGGTCCCATCCACATCACAAATTCCCCAAAATTCCTCTCAGCGGTTAAAGCTACAGAAGCTATTATGGGCTCCATCTAGAAGAGTCTAGAGCAAAGTTTCTACGTGCATACAAGCACGCGCACACACGCGCGCGCACACACACTCACTATCAGGTCGTCCATCAGGAGAGCTACAGGAAGTTAGCCCTGTTTCCTGTCCACCCCTCTGATGGCTCCCCCCTTTTCCTGGTCCATCGACACACACACCAAGCAGCTGCAGGGCCACAAAAACCCACACACACCTTCCTCTCTGTTGCTTTTCTCTCTACACCGTGCCTACACCCATCCAACAATAACCTTTAATATTGCCTCTATCCACCCTTCCAGCCAACCACAGCTGCTGCCTTCTCTCTCTCTTTCAGATGAACCTTAGAAAGAGCAAGTGACAGAGGGGGCAGAAGAGGCCCTCCTTCCTTTCATCTTAATCTCTCCTCTGCCCTTTCTTTCATTTCTTCTTCTTCTGAGATTGACAGGTCACCACAGAGAGGATCAGCACAATAACAGGGATATGTGCACACACACACACACACACACACACACACACACACACAAGACTGTTCTCATACAATCATTGTTCTCCGTTGGGTTCCTGTTGACCACATTTTCTCGCTCTCGTCCGTCTTCCTGTCTGCGCACAGACGTTGTCATAATTCATAAATACCTCCTGATAATTCATTTGGCCTGAGGTGTTTATACATAAATGAAACACCATCATAAAAGCACAAACACATTTCAACACTGAAGTCACACATACAGCACAGTACACTGGACAAAGGTTTCACCAAGCACACACAGAGAGACAAAATATGCAAGTGTGCATCAACATCCTGGTGTATAACCTGTCCTAGTGCAGAATTAAACACAACCCAACATGTATGTGTTTGTGCCCTCACCTTTGTCTCTGCTTTCTGATAACAAATTGGGTTTCTCTTTCAACCAGCCTCAAACATTAAAGGTACTAGAGTGTGTGTGGGTGTGTAGCAGTGATGGGTGGTACATTGAGGTTGCACATTCAAATTGGCATGCAGCATATTGTTGCTGCTTTTAAGCGAGTGTGTGTGTGTGTGTGTGTGTGTGTGTGTGTGTGTGTGTGTGTGTGTGTGCGTGTGAGAGAGAGACATACATCTACATAAGTACTGATCACAACATAGTAAACTGTCTGAGGTTTACTGTATCAAGAAATTACTCTTTACGTAAGTACTTCACACTACCTTTCACCTTGTCTAAAATATGTTCAGCCTTCTGCTACCAGTTAAAAAACCTTCATAGGATGGAACAACAAAATGGCACGGTTATTATTTCTCCACAATGCAACTGTCATTAAAGCTTGCACAATACAAGCCAAAAATACTTTTCAATCATGCTCAATCTACAGATATACCAGTATTTCCACAGTTCTGCGTTTCTTCACTTCACTTCACTGACTGGTTGCTGACGGTTAGAGCTGACTTTTATAGCAGCTGGCAGAAGAAATAATTAGAATACTCTGTGAAACAGAAGCAGCTTCCTCTGGTGGGGAGGACTGTGGTATTGGTTTGTTATAAGTCCATCTGCCAGAGCTGGGCCCTTATACAGCACAGACTAACACGACATCTATTAAGCACTGGTGCTCATGTGCTTAACGGTTTCTCAAGGGTCGTTTCATCCAAATAGCCAAAAATGTATAATAATTTCTAACCTACCACTTGGTGTGAAGACATGCAAACTGTTTTGTTTCTTTCACCCAGGTTCTGAAACATCCGCCTCCAACCGAATACCGAACCGAAGTGAATTTTGTAATTCAGAGACTTCACTGGAAATACTTTCTTTAACTTAAAAAGTTGTCCTCAAGAAAACGGTCCACAATAAGACCAGTAACGGGGAAACTGCCTCTGGAAAGAGTTCTCACTGCAGAATTTTCTGATTATTGTGGGCACCACAAATGTAATTCACCTCCACTGTATCGAGTTGGAGGCAGCAAACTTGGAGATTAAGATCTCAAAACCTTGGCAAATAAAACCAAATCTATCTGCATAGCTGCATGTTAATTTTTTGTTATTTAGTGAACTGACCCTTTGAGAAAACACCATCACGGAACAGCAGCAATGGAACAAGTATTCTGATCAGATACTTAAGTAAAAGTGGCAATACTGCAATCAGCAGAGTGTACTGAAGTACACAAATTAAAAGTACAGAAAGTATGCGAAATGGGCCCTTTTAGTGTAATATAATTGATGCATTGTTTTGCATGTAAAATCTTAATCTGAAAAGCGATACCTATAGCTGTAGCAGAAATGTAGTTGAGTAAAAAGTATTATAAAACATAAGTACTGAAGTCGAGTACAAGGATGTCAATTATAAAATTGAAGTACTTGAGAAAATATACTTAGCTACTTTCCACTACTGCAGAACAGTACAGTATATTTGTATAAACAAATACATTCTGACCTACAAAGCATGAGCCAGCATTCAATGCATTCTTATAAAATCACAAAAACATCACCCTCCATCGTCACACTCGCAAACATCCAAATCCGAGTGACACACCCTTTCCTGCACAGTGGACTGCAGATAAGCG
This sequence comes from Gadopsis marmoratus, assembly GCA_036023855.1. Classification (NCBI taxonomy): domain Eukaryota; kingdom Metazoa; phylum Chordata; class Actinopteri; order Centrarchiformes; family Percichthyidae; genus Gadopsis; species Gadopsis marmoratus. The sequence continues at coordinate 3,590 of JAVQJF010012529.1, forward strand.
GCTCCCAGCGGGGAAGTCACTGAACACAGGGCAACACACACACACACGATTGTTCAGATCTTCTGTACTTTCTGAGTTTCTGTACTTTTACACTAGTTCTGTGCTAAGCCCAGACTTTCTTCAATCCTGCCTCTTTTCTTACCTTTCTTTTTCTTTCTGACTCCCTCCCCCATCAGCAGGAAGCCCCACAGGATGCAGAGTGCGAGTGGAGCAGGAATGATAGGACAATGGGAAGGCAAACTGTCACCGAACCCTCACACACACTCGTAGAGTACATTCATACACTCAGAAAGTAGCGGGAGAGAAACCAAGGAGGGGTGGGGGCAATGGAAAAGTAAGGTGTCTCGGTCATCGGGACGTCCTGTTTCCACATGAAGTCATCATATCCTCCAGATACAGAGGACTGAGCAGGCTTGTTGGAAGGCACACATGAACACTTATACGAACTGAGTTACTGAAGTTACACTGCTGAGCCTTAACCTGTATGATAAGGCTCCGGGCCTGTTCCTATGGGAGCAACAAGAGGGGGAGTCTTTCTCAGCTCGTGCCAGTGGCTGAGAACTGCAAAGCCCCCGACGGAAATGACAGACTCAGCCTTCCATCCAGGGGTATCCGAGGGTGCTACCATCAGGCTCATCTTGGACAAGCAACTGTCACGGCCCCCAGCTGCTTGGTGGGAAATCTGTGTGATAATGGTAACCATTTCTAAACCCCACCCAAACCTACATACAGAAACACAATATAAAACATCTCCATGCCTCCTTCCTTCCTGCCTAGCCCCGATGCTAAAGACAGGAACTGACCTCGTAAAGAAACAGGAAGTGATGAAGTCCAGCCTTGGGTAGCTTAATCACATTTTACCCCCATCTGATCCTCAAAATTCAACAAGAACTCCTTCATGCAGTCACACAAGCCCACTTCCCTTTAAATCAGTAAAACAAAGATGACTTATGATTATTCATAGGAAGGTGGAGGTGTGATTATGCAACCTCCCTGAAAACTTTCATGATGAGGGAATAAACACCTACGCCAATCTGACCACGTTGAAGCCACAGAAACACCTTAGATGGATGGATGTGCTAAGGAAACATACAGCCCTGCCTTTTCCTCAAGGTGGTTTCCTGCAGGCACACAGCCAAATAAATCAGTCACAATTACTGAAGGAATACACTGCCTCTGGAGCAAATTAAACAGTCTCTCAGAGAACATCATGAGGCCTACATGACTTTTGAAAGTCAGTGAAATTTGACAAATTATTATTGCTTGACATTTTACATGTTTTTTTCTACATCCATATAGGAACATAACCCTTACACATAACTAATAGGTCTTTGACGGAAAGAAATCTAACTTTTAAAACGGATGCGTGTCTGGTAAATTCCACTATTTCAATACTGCAACGCTGGCTGTTTGATTTCTAAATATGATCCTCTGTGGTATCCCTCCAGCATGAAGAGTGGAAGTACAGGCAGCCACACTTCATTAACGGGACATCAGGAAACCACCCAAACTTCCTTTTATCTAAAAGTACATGCTCCAAGTTACCCAATGTTCACAAGCACAGAGAAAAGGTCAGCACAGTTAAGCCTGTTTTTTTTTTGTTGTTTTTTTTTTAACCTGGGCTGCTGAATATATACATCTAGTTTTGGTTCTACTTTCAGTGCCATTTGTATCTGCCTCCATTAAATAAAGCCTACACAGGAATTTCTTGTGTGTGTCACAGAGATGTGAATTAGCCCACAGGCGACTTCCTCAAACCAAACTGAAACGGGAAACAGTTCAAAGTAAAACACATTTAACAAGACTAGTGTTGGGGAAACTCCACACATGTAGGCTGTCATCTGCTATGTGGGATTCCCACAGTTTGTCTGGTAAAGCAGAGACAGTTCTTCAAACGCAACAACAAAACACTAATTCTTCCATTTAAAAACAAAAAAACCAACAAAAAAAAACAAAAAACAACACTATGAAATGCTAAACGACATTGTATGATAAGCAGAGCAGACGTACCACACGCCGTTATCCCGGGGAATCCTGGAGTGCGGCGCACGGGAGCAGAGAGGTGTGTCACGGAGAGAAGCCGCGCGCTGCTGCGCTGGGCGAGCGAGGAGTGAGCGCGCGCGCCCTGTCCGGCGGACGCTGCACGCGCGCAGCGAGGTCCAGCCCAGCGGGCGCGCGGTTGGACAGTTAGCGATTATATTTAATAGAAATAGTATGACAGATTATTCTTGTGCGTCTTTTAGAAATGTGGAATTTATTTAACAAACCAGCTTTTTTTTTCCGGGCCCATTTATGGAGAATATATGCCGAAGAATGACGGTGCTGTCAAATATGAGGATTTAAACACATCAAGCTAAGGACACGTTGCACTACAGAGGCTACCGAAGTGCAAGTGCAAGATGCGACACATCCACTGCCTGGTGTGAACTACAGGAAGACCGAGTAAGATGTGTGATATCCGCGTGCAAACTACGACTGTATCAACCAAACGCGAGTCTTTGTGGTGCTCACTGATGAAAACGCATCACGTTGTGCGTGGACGTCAGTAGATCGTCACCAGACCATGCACGGTCAGCTGTAACTCAAGAAAGAGGACAAATACATGTATTGACACGCAAATGCGATCCACCTTGAAGAGTGAGCAGACTTGGTGAAGACAAAATGTAGTGATCGTTCACACATCTTCAAGTCTGTGTCTCCATCGTGTGGCGCGCCAATGCAACTGCAGCAGCACATCCACAAGTACATCTTGACGTTCAGACAAAACACACAACACGTGGTAAAAATTTTGAATAAAGTAACAATTTTTTTTTTATTGTATATAAAAATACAAGTTATTTGGTGTTTTTTTTGTTGTTGCTCTCAGCTCCTCTGTGTGCGGCAGACACAAGAGGGGCTGAGGCATGAGTAGTCATGATGTGGTGATCAGTGGCTGTCTGTGGGTGACAGAGCCTGAACAAATGTGTCAAATGAACAACACTTTCTGCAAAGGAAACTGCAGATAATGGCAACTAGCATGAACTGTATGTGTGCATGACAGAAACATGTGCAAGATATTCAGAACAACACTGGAGGCTCAAGTGGGGAAACAAAACCTGATACATTTCAGTGCAAAATAAGCAACACATTTTAAACATCCGACATCCCAGTCGCAAAGCAGCATCAGAACACTAACACTGAAACATACGATATCCATTTAAAAACATTCAACGTAGTGTGCAGTACTGTCAATCTGTGTTGTGTTATGAATTGGGCTGTGGTATGTCACAGCTGGCTCATCATCTGCAAAATGTGTGTGTGAGAGTGTGTCATCTCATGTAGTGTGTGATGGCTCGTAAGGTGTAAAGAAGGGCTGCTTGTAGGCGGGCTTCCATCACTATAAGACTTGCATGAATCTGCAAAATAAAAAGACAGTTGTCAGGTTACTAGGCGAGCCTTTCAAATCCTGTCTGTAATGCTTCCTTCTCTAATGACATTTAAAAAAGGAAGGACAAAGAGGAGACGCTCTGAAATGTCAAATGATTTCGTGGAGGACGTGCCAAAGAGAGCGACATGTTAAAATGTCAAATGATTCCGTTATTGTGGCTGAAGAGGCCCGGGTCAGGTGGTGTTGGAACTAGTTTGCACCTTTTCAGAGTGTCTGAAGTGTCTCCAGAAGTCGTGGTAAATGCGTGCCGTGGTCTGCTCCGGGTGGCAGGCCATGGTTTTTACGAACACCTTCAGAGAGCGCTCCAGCAGCACGTTCACGCTGCCGTAGTCGTAATCATCGTAGCTGCACAGGTACAATGACGAAAAGTCAGAGACACAGCCGAGACAAGACATAGATAAAATGTAGTTGATTGCGTGGTTTTTAAGTGCCATGCTGACCGTATCCCGTAGAGACAGTGGATGTAGTTCCACAGAGCTTTCCTCAGAGTGTGAGTGTCCACACCTTCATGCATGGCCATCCTGTGGTACGTCATGTTGCTCACAACCTGCAAAGACACCATTTGACCTCATAGTACGATCAATTATTCTGTTCTCCACCGATATATTAAGCTGTACAGTATTCTGCAGTCAGAACAAGATGCCAAGAGTCATTTCATTATCTGGTTGCAGGACGCCCACGTCAGCTTTAGTGTGTTTTTCCCCACATTCTACTCATTTGTTATTTCCCCAGTGTGCACTGCTGATCTCTTTGTTACACTGGGCAGGGTGTAGACAACTTTGCATCTTCTACGACAGTCCTTCCCAACCATGTTCTAAGCTTTCCCTTAATACGAACAATGTGCACGAGAGACCGCTGGTTACAGGGTGCATGTCCATGAGAGCAGTTCTATTAAAAAGTAATTTTCTCTTCTCGGAGTTAATTTGAGAAGAGCTAAAACTGTCCAGTATTTCACTCAGTGCACCAACTGAAAAACTAAAAGATTTCAGAAACGTCTCACAAGTAAATGTAATTTTTTGCAGCATATTTTTGATTTTTTTTTCTTTGCGATTTTGTCACCCCCAGGTTGGGAACCACTGTTCCACGATACATCTGGTAGCCACCAACAACCTGCTTTCCTGACACCAAGAAGTTTCACTGCAAGTGTGTAAACAAGCACCTCCCCCGGATCTTAGTTTCAGCTAGTTGTCAACATTATGCATCGCTCACTTACACTCCCTAGAGCAGATAGACCGCTCATGTTATTCACACAACATTTATAATCAGTTTATTGGTGTTCATTAGTATACTGCTACTAGCTTAAAAGTGAGGGTACCTGGAATTTTTCATCCAGGAGCTGGCCCATGTCTGGCAGTAGTCTGTTGACAAGCGAGAAGCCGTGATCCTCCCATGAATAGTCCTGCGCACATCAGACACCAACATCAACAAAAAAGTGGTCTACGAAAATATACACTGTAAAATAAAATGAATAAATTACTTGGGAGCATGTGTCGTAGTGCATCTGCAAAATATAATCAACTCAACACACAGGAATGCTCCCAACTACCTGAGCTCTCATGGTGGGTGGTGCCTGCTCTCCTCTGGGGGCAAAGTCCTCGTATCTGAACTCTGGATCCTCCACCAGACACAGCACCAGGTCAGGTGGTGCTTCTCGAACCACCGCTAACAAACACGACAAAGACGAAGTAGTGAATAAACAAATGTCGCTCAAGCGAGTGGCAAGAGTGATGTATGCGATGAGCAGGCATGTTTGTACCTGTGGGTATGCTCTCACTCCGCTCCCTCTCAAAGCGAGTAACCATCTCCTCCTGTGTGCACTCCTCCTCCTGCTGCTGCTGCAGCTCCACCATCCTCTTCATCAAGACCTCCACCTCCATCGCTCCATCAACCACCTGGAAAAGATAAAAAAAAAGAAGGGCTTGAGGAACTAACTCAGTACTTTGTTTTTTGTGTATGTGAAGTGAGCCGTGTCTTCTACTTTTACTAAACCGGTGTGACTGGTGAAGTGAACAAAGCTGGAATGAATCAAATACCTCTTTCTCCTGCTGTTCAGTTTAGACCAGCCAGACCGGTGATGAAAAGCAACTGTTTGACTCACCTCTTGCCTGCTGTCCTCGTGAGCAGGGCTGTGGGGGCTACAAGGAAGGTGACTGGGTGATGGAGGTTGGAAGGTGTAACCTCCAATGTGGTCGGGTTCAGGGTTTAAGCCGCAGCCCCACACTAAAGAGCAGAGTGAGTGAGCGTGTGCCATCAGGACCACAGCATGTATGAGTTCCGCCAAAGACCAGCGAGGCTCTGCTCCGGGACAAACCAGGTCCTGCAGGGCAGATGGGCGGGTACAGCAGCAGGTTAGTAGGTTGTTGGCCACCACTTTGGTCCAGAGTGACATATCTCAAAACGTACTGGGGAAAATGTCATGAAATATTGTAAAGATATTCATGTGCCCCTCTGGATGAATTGTAATGATGTTGCTGATCCTTAAATTAAACACCAATGACATTCCGATAAGCCTTGGCTGTACTTTGTATTTAGTGCCAAGTAGCAATGGTTAGCATGCTAACACGCATGATAGACATTACACCCCAATATTGTCATGGTGACTATGTTGGCATTCTGATGTTAGCCATAAATTAAATTAAAATCATATAGGCCTAGGAGAGTCTATGTTCCGATTGAGACGTTTTAATAGTTTAAGGGTCTTGATTTTTGCTAAACTGATTTAATACCTTTTACTACTTTAAGACCCTGCAGATACGCTGTTACTTACTGTCTGCCATTTCATTGGAATCTCTGCATTCAGAGTGGGCAAATGTATCTGCTATATAGTGCCCTCACAAATTCCCACAATGGAACCCATGTATTCACTACTTTCTGCTAAAAATACAGTGCAACACATTTTATAAAGGCTAAACGACACCAGTCACTGATGATTCATAGGTTACCAAAAGATTAATTTAATGCCCGGTGAAGATTAAACTAGCGAGTGTCTATTTCAGATTAAGTCAGAAATCCACTGTGAATCCAATGTACTAAATCATATTACTATTATAGGATGACAGACTGTGAGCAAAAGAGAGAACAGGAGAGCGAGTGGGTGTTGTGTCTGACCTGGATGTGCTGCTGTGTGATGAGCCACGGTCGGTGTGCCAGCAGCTTGTTGAGTGTTTGCAGGCTGCGGAGTTTGGTGGGCGTGTGCTCGAGGCCGCTCAGCCAGCTCTCCTCCCCTCCGGCCTGTAGGAAGCCTGCGCTGTGCTGCCGCACCAGGTACGGGCAGTGGTGTCGAGCCGCAGCCTGTGAAACATCCGGACGGGTTAACAGGAGCAAACAAACATGGTTCCCCGGCCATTAAAACCTCAATCACTGCTCTGTGTACAACAGCTATATAAAGCATAAGATCGGCCTGTGCTTATAAATATAAAGGGCTCAGAGATTAAGGCAACGCTAAACTAAACTTCTCCATCAGAAGATGATTTTGATTCTAATGACTGGCATTTCTGAAGTGAAAGGGTAGCTAATGTGATGTGTATATGACTGATGAGAGTCATTAAGTGTTTCTGGAGAGGATCCGTCTTTGGCAGACCCTGTTGGTGCCTCGCTACGATACAGTCGCTGGATAACCATCAAGAAGAGAATGACCTGCCAAGTCCATTTTGCATTTGTGCGCTCCCTTTACAACATGATAATTCAGTTCTTCCTGATTTTTAGGCTCCAACAACCTAAACATATCTTGTTTCCTAACTTTATCACTTTCAAAATTTGCATTTTTGTACAGTAGTTAACTACTGTACAAAAATGTACCACTGTACTAGTGAACAGAATATCTACAGAAATATTTTCTTACATATGAGTCCCTTAAATGGTCTAATTGTTCCAGAAGAAAATTAGATCAAATCAGCACACGATATGCCATGAATGGAAAGAAGAAGAAGAAAAAAAAGAAAAGACATTTAATGCAGGAATAACTTTGGCACCCGTGACGCTCTTACAAAAAGAGCAAATGATGCAGAGTCTGCTATAATCTTTGATATTTAGGATATTACATATGAGATCTATAGCCTACACTTTAAAAAGTATGCACTCACTGTAAATGTAGGATTTCACAAACCATTTACAGGCTTTAGAGGGTTTTTAGCTGTTACTGCGGCCCAAAAACAATTAATATAGATGCAAATAATGGTAACACGTGGTCACCATCACTTAAACGCGTCGCTCATAGGCTTATGAATTAAAATCAGAAAGTAATAGATTTTTTGACATTATGATTTAACCTGCAGTGTTGCTGCTTGCAGCACTGAGCTCTGCACACTGATGGAAAAAATCTAATCAACGACAAAAGTATCCATTTATGGTAAAAAGAGAGGATTGATTCGTTTTCATCCAGTCCAATAACGGCTCACACATGTATCTACAGTACACACAGCAAATCAAATGGTTGACTTTTAAAGGAGCAATATAAAAAAAATGTAACATGTTATTTTACTTCTGTCATGATGGGAGCGAAAATATTAAGACTAGCAATAACTTTGTGGAGAAATAAACCAATCAACAAAACGATATACAGTATCCTTTGTTTTGTTGACTCAAACAAGGGAAACGACTCAAGCTGACGTCACCGACAACAGACAAGTGGTTCATTGTCCTTGCAGATGTTTAACAGAAGTCTTTTGGAAACTGCTGACTTCATGTTATATTCAGTTGATTGCAAAATAGCCATTTTGTGGATCTTCATTTAAAGTACTTCTTTTATTGTGAGTGTTAAACAACAACCGTTCTACATTTAGGAGTGTATATGAGGCCCTCACTGCAGTCGCTGGCATTGATCTCAGGGTTCTTATTGGTGTCAAGTTAAAAGTCATATATTGTGATTTTCTTACCATAACAGCAATGTAATGTCTCCAGTGGCGGGGCAAGGGGCCGTCCAGCTCCAACAAAGCATGCTGGGTCCTCAGGAAGCAGCTGAGGTAGGCAGGGTGCAGTGCCATCACCATGGTGATGTGGTCAACATGACCCAATGAAAGAAAAGATTCGATAAGGATGTCCTGATCCGGCCCTTCTTTCAACATCTAAAGAGGAGCAACAAGACAATATAACAACTAAACTCACATTATACGGTTACAATGCTTGAGGACACACTGGCAAAGACTCGCTTTAAAATGTTCTCTTTCAGCCAGAAATAAGAAGCCTTCAAGAGCTGATACAACGCAACCACTTTCTCCAGTGGAAAAGCTTTGAGTGAGTCACATAAATTGTTCAGTCATCAGCTTTGGCAACACATGTCAAGTGTTGCTTCTCTTGATGACATGAAGCAACAGGCACTGCAGTATTGCACCAGAACTGAATTTGGGTACTGCACAAGCACATACCGCATACACTGATTGGACTGTTTAAATCACGATGCCACCCTGAAACAAGCACAGTAAAACATTGGGATTAGACCTGTGAGATCAACTCGTGAAACCACATCACTAATATGAGTAGTTTCATCAATAGCCATTAGATGGGGGGGGGGGAAGAAAAACTGGTGATCAATGTAAAATACTGCCCCATGTTTCCATTTAGAAATGAAACAATTAACATCTTTAATCCTTGTGAATGAATGTACTTTTAAAAACTAGCCACACGCACCTCTTTTGTGTGGATGAAGGCACTTGGACCTGAGGCCAGAGCCCGAGGCACTTCAACTCCTTGTTCCTAGTGGCAAGAAGGAAGTCACAGAAATAAGTTTATTATGCAGTGAAATAACAATTCATTTCATTTCTATTCACCTGACAATTATCTTCTTGATTTCATTGTTTGATCTATTAACTGGCAGAAAATTGTGAAAAATGATCGTCATAATTTACCAAAGTGAGGATAATGGCATCAATAGTCCAAAACGTAAAAAGACACTCAATTTACTCTCACATAAAGAAAATGAAGGCAGCAAATCCTCACAAATAAGAAGCTGGAACTGCGGAGTATTTGGCATTTTCCCCTTGACAAATTACAATGCATGATATCTGTGAACAAATATATTTGTCAACTACTTGTCAGCTTTACACTGAAATGTCTAAAATAAACTAAACTGCTAGATTGTCAACGAGTCAACAGCATGTCAGCCCCTTGAACCTGCCTTCGACTGAAGCAGCCGACCTGTAACTGGAGAAGCAAGTCGTGAAACAACAATTAACCGAACTATGCGTTAAACTCACCGACATCATCGGAAGACCGGCAGCAGATACACCGCAAGTCACCGGTTGTTATTCCCAACAGAGCCTACAGATTAACTGAATATGCGCCAAACACGCAGCCTGACTTTTCATTTCCAGAAGCTACAGTGGGCAGTGAAGAGACTCGGGGGGGGGCGTGTCTACTGTGTTTATCAGGGCACCGGCAGGGGGCGTGTCTACTGTGTTTATCAGGGCACCGGCAGGGGGCGTGTCCGGCCTGCCTGTTTGTGCACACCGCATCAGTCTTGCATCACCTCCTACAGTTCAACGTCTGACGAAACATCCAGCAATATGATAGAACAGGGTCATCAGCTGATAAAGCCGTGGCTGATCAGCTGCGAGATTATCATGGCCATTAATCACCTAATCTTGGAATCCCATAACAAGAAGCAAAAGCAATGGCCCCAAACATAACGACAGATAGAAAAACATACGTCTTGTTTGGAAAATGTTGCCTGTACTTCGTCCGCGGAGCTCACTGAGCAGAAAGGACTGAACAGTATCCCAACATTACCTGTGCAGTCCGCAGCAGCTCGGCAGCTCTCCCCCGGACCTCCTGCAGCGGACAGGACCGGCACAGCCGAAGCAGATACAGGAGTGTTTGTTTACTCAGCCGCGTCGAACCGGGACGGTCCAGTCCCAAACACAGCAGAACCCCTCGGCTCAGCTCCTCCAGAGCCGCTGCTCGCTCGTCCTCGTCCCTGCTGCACAACAGTGCTACGCTTTTGACAGTCGGGCCAGACTCGGACTCGGACTCGGACCGGTCGCGACGTGGGGGGCCAGAATCGGACACCCGTCCCGGTGTGTTTCCTCCATTAGCCCGGCAGGTCAAGCCTGCCGCGGGATTACTGGCCATCTCTTGCACTGAACCCGAAGCCCCGGAGTTGAGTCACCTAACGTCCCTGCTAGCTGCTGTTAGCTGAAGTATTAACGTTAGCAGGACGCAAACCTCGGGCTTTTTCTCAAGTGCCCAAATACGTGAGGTGTCCGGTGTCCGTCTGCGTTCACTGCGCAGTCATCTGTTCCACAAATCATTAACGCCGACCGGCCGCCTTCACTGCGTCCTCACACCCGGCGGCCTGTCCGCGCAGCGAGCCGGCCGGCGAACATGGAGCCGAGCTGCTGTTATCAGACCCTGCAGACTGTTCCAGCGGCGTCGCCGACGACGGCTCGATAGTTAAAAACAAAAACCAAACACTGAGCCAGTGGCCCGTTTGGACTGGACTCCCACAGCAGAGCAAAGTCTGGCTTAAGTTTTAAATCCGCTCTCATGAGGCCGCAAGAGAAATGAGCAGATATCACTCAGCTGCCGCTCTGAGCTGAACAGCTGCCGTCTCCTCCTGTTCGACGTCATCGCGACCTGCTGTCGAAGCTTAAAGAGTAACGTCTCTATTTAGGCAGCATTTCATCATTTGAAGATGTTCGCATCACTCTTCTATCGTTTGCTCGTTTTACTGGTTGCATGTTCTTCTGCGTGCGAACGCTTAATTGTATGTTACCACATGTTGTGCTAAAACTGATAAAACATTGGTAAGAACAATCTAAAAACCTGTACATATACTTGTATGTTTGCAATATTTGATATTAGCTTTCTAAAATATTGACTATACCTGTACCTGACTGTACCCAAGTTCTCACTTTTAGTCTATTAATCACTTAATTTCATAGTCTAACATGTCAAAACTGATGCCTAAGGCAATGTCTTGCTCTGCCCTCCATTTTATAATGTAAAACACAAAGCAGAAAATGTAGTGTTTATAATGCTTTAACCAGGATGATTTATTTTGTGTCAGTAAAAAAAAAAAATGAAGCATTTATTTCTGCACTACATTACTGCCCTCTAATGCAGGAGTAAACCTTTTCTTGACACAAATCCACACTAGAGTATCGATCCAACTTTGATTGGGTCCTGATCATTGCCACCGGGGATGAATTTTAGTACTTCAAAGACTTTATGCGGAATTTAAAGTTGTAAGTGTAAAGGACTGCTGTTGTGGAAATATTTGTCACTGAATTGAAACTGTTCACCATTTTGCTGGACATTCTGTCAAGACCTTGTGGTCCTCAGAGCCCACATTTTGGACCATAGGAGACCATAGGATCATTCTGTGTACTTTCTATATTGATTTATATTTAATTGATAACTAAAACTGCATGAAAGTACACATTTTTTCATGACTGTGTGTGCAGTTGTGTCTGTAATGTTATTTTGGCATACAATAGTTTCACAATTTATAATATGTACTTCCTGAATCACCTTTATTTAGGAAAATAAAAAAACATCAATGGTGTACCCTTATTATCAGACATATCTTATATTAATTTACCTGTATATATCTATATATGTATAGATATAAATACACACACACACACACACACACACACACACACACTATATAATATTAGATACCTTTGTGTTGGGGTAAGAGAAGAACGTTGAGGGAAAGATGACACTGACAGATATAAGCAGACAAACAAGTGAGGGTGATGTTCTGCTCCGCATGACAAGACATACTATGGTGTTTAGGCAAATTCCAACATTGTGGCAGCAACAAAGAAAAACCCTTTAGTGTACCGTTTCCCTATGAGGGAAGACTTTTATTAACAAACACACAGGCTGGCTATGGAGGATGACCTTAGGAGCGCGCGCACATACACAAAGGCGTGGTCCCTATGGCAACCGGCGCTTTGTGTCAGGAGACCCAAGGGTGGAATAGGTCAGGTGGAGAGAGGTGATTTCAGAGAGCTCAGGATGCAAGCGGAGGTCAGGATTCACACACACCCCGGGTTCGTCTTCAGTATTTTACAGGATGTAAAAGTTGTTTGTGTGTGTGTTTGTGTGTGTATGTTTGCAGATGTTTAGGGAAGAGTGGAACGTGAGTCCTCAGACGATTTTGTTCTCCAGCAAAGCGATCCTCTTCGACATACTCTCTAGTAAGATTTTGTCAAGGACAGCAACAATGAAGACATTATGCCATTAACACCCTCCCTCCCAACATAATTTTCTCAGACCATTTCACCCGTTGCAAAGGATATATTTTTTTGTTAGTGCCTGTAGGGCATCTTCTACTTTCTTTTGGAACTTTACAAGGGAGTCACATTCACAAGGTTCCTCCTCTGTGGGAATAGAAAGCACAAGTTCAAGTTATTGTTACCAGTATGTATAGTGAAGTAATGTAAGTATTTATAATATTTGTATTTAATCATCATGTGTGACCTTGACAGATGTTAATCTGCAGCTTCTTGGCGATCTGGGTCATAGTCTTGAAGTCGGCAGTGTAGAAGTAGTGTTCCCCAGTTGGCTCAGAGGCAATCTCTTTCAGCTCATCCTCCACTGCGTTGCCCACACCAACAGCGTACATCTTGAAACCTGTAGCATAAACACACGCAGGTTTCCCTCATGTCACTAGTAAAAGTAGGTTTTATATTGTAACTACTTATACTCCACCCATGCATTAAGAAGCCATCTATCCTCTCCCTCTCACCGTTGGCCTTGGCCTTCTTGGCGGCATCTCCAATGTAGTCCTGGCTGCGTCCATCAGTGAAAACGATGCCCACCTTGGTGACTCCAGGCCGGGCACCCTGACCGGGGGTGAAACTGTTATCTGTCAGATAGCGGAGAGCCTGGCCTGTCATGGTTCCCCTCTCCATGTAGGCCATCTTCTTCACAGCATCCTTCAGGTCTTTCTTGTTGTTGAAGCGTCCCAGGGGGAACTCCTGCAGGAGGGAGATGGAAACATGGCGTTTATATGGTAAGAGAAGGAAGCTGATTAAGTGGCACTAAATGCTAAACACAGACACGTACCTGTCTGACTGAGCTGGAGTACTGCACCAGTCCAACATGAGCCTTGCTGTCTGAAACATCCAGTTTGTCGACGATCTGGTTGATCCACTTCTTGACCAACTCAAAGTTCTCAGGACGCACACTCTTAGAGCCATCAATCAGGAACACCACATCTGTCGCAGAGTTGCTGCAAGCTGGTGATGTCAGACACACAACAGGGTATGTTACTTTGGAAGCACAGTGACCGCGCTTGGACGAATACCTTCATACACACACACTCACCACTGCAGCTGCGACCATCGTCCATGAGGGTAAAGCCATCTTTGCAGGCACACTTGTATGATCCGGGGCTGCTGATGCATACCTGCTCACAGTCATGATCCCCAGTGGCACACAGGTCCGACACTGTGTGTGTGCGCGTGCAGAACACACAGTAGAAAATATGTTGAGGCACATACACACACACACAGAGGGGGTGGGGGGGTCGTTGAAGTTAGCCGGAGAGGATGAAACTATGTCAGTTTGAAAATGGGAAAATCTAGCATTGATTTTTAATGATCCACTGTGACCTGCAGTTGACCTGAACAGTTTTTAACGTGTGGATGACGCATGAATCCAGTGGATCCTTAAAATAAACAGGTGGAAAAGATAGGAGTAGCCCCAAATAAAGAAGATCCGTTTTCTGTTTCTAAATGTGAGGCACAGGCTCGTCCAATAACAATCCAACACTGTGATCATGCAGCTCTGCCCTTGGACAAAACATCTGCAGCGAGATTGGCTGCTGCAACGTGAGTGGCAGACAGCAGTCAAAACTGGCGCAGACGGGGGAGAGCCAAAGGGGATCACTAATTGGAGGTTTAATGATTGTCACTAATGGATCAGTAATTACAGAGAGATCAGTCTCGCCTCTCGGTCATGTGAAAGTTGACTGAAGAACAGGAGCGAATTTCATTCCAACAGGCTGTTCTTGCCCTAATGCCCTCGTGCACTGGGAGTATTTAATGAGTTTGAATGGCTGAATGATTATATGTAGTCTTGTTGAGGCAGAGCAGAGGACAAAAGAGATGGAACAATATATTGGAATGAAACAATGACAGTCCTGACACCTTACCCTCAGTATATTGGGGCCAGTCGACAGCTCTCTCCACAGGCATGATGCATAATGATGATGACCCACCATTCTTTTCAGCCATCTTAGTCTATTTCCATTAGTAACGATTAATCCCTGTTTTATGCATCTGTCCATCTAACTTTAAAACAAAGCCCTCATCTTTCCTTTTTCTTCTCCCACATCCTCTTCCCTCTGACTCCCCCATCTTACCACAGAAGGCCTCCTGGAACTTCTTGGTGAGCTTCTCGATGACGCTGTAGCTCTCCACATAGTCGACGTGGTCATCCAGAGGATCACTGGCCATCTGCTTCAGGGTGCTCATGTCCACGCGTCCAACACCGATGGCAAAAATCTCAATACCAGCATCCCGCGCACGCTGAGCCACATCCTTCACGTTGTCCTGGGGACGCCCGTCTGTCACAACAATGGCAACCTGTGAGGGAAGAGGAGCAAAATTAGGTTAAAAAACATGATCGTAATTCAGGAACGTGTTCGATTGCATGTGTGGATGCATGTAAATGTATGTCTGACCTTGCTGATATCAGGAGATTTGACACGAGCGCCCTCGCCCTCACTGAAGGCCACATTCAGAGCAAACTGGATAGCCAGACCAGTCATTGTTCCAGTGGACAGGGGCTCGATCTTGGTCACAGCCTTAATCAGTCCAGCTTTGGAGCGGTGTGTCTTCAGAGACACCTACAGTTGCATAATAGCAAAGTCAGTGATATTAAATAGTTTGACAAATAAAGTGAAGCGCTAGTGAAGGCTAGCTGAGCCCCATACCTCGTTCTTGACGCGGCTGGCATAGTTGACAACTCCCACACGGGTGGCGTTGAGTCCAACATCCAGCCCCTCGATGACCTTGGCCAGGAAGACCTTGACCTGTTCAAACTCTGAGGGGCGAACGCTCCGACTGCTGTCGATGATGAACACAATGTCTGTGGGACGGGTTTTGCACAAACCTGCCGCTACACATGAAGGGACAGAAAGGAGATTATTATGTATTCGTATCCTAACATAACAACTGTACATCCACACCATGATGTAGAAATGTAGATGGATAAAGAAATTCAGTTGATGGCTGAGGGAGAAAGGGGGGAGAGGGTGGGAGGAGCATGGGGAGAATGGAGATATTGAGAGGAAAAAGGGTGGGTAGAGGGGATGGAGGCTGGTGAGAAAGTTGGAGGAACAAGAAAACAGGATGCAGGGAGGCAACGGGTGGAGAGAGGTGAGGGTGGATTGAGAGATGGAGAAATGCTTGGAAAAAAATCTGCTTTAAATATATTTTAAATGTTTTTTTTTAAAGTACCTCTTAGAAAATATTAATACATTATTTTTAGAATAACAACTGAGCAAAATCAGGAAGACAGTGAGATGGGGTTGAAAGCTGAGAAAAGGTGGACCTTTTTTTGGCAAAATAATTATATTGCTGCAAACATTTTTGCTGACCAAGCTTTAACTTATGGAGTTTACGTGTGTGAAATAAAGCTGGACTGTTTGCAGCATCTTCCCTGTTGGCCTTTCAGTGAAGGTCCAGCCATTTGTGGCCTTGTTAAATTAGCTGTCATAAAAACGTCCAGTGTCTAATTAGCATCACTGATCTCCCTTCTCACCCTTCACCTCTCTCCCTCCCTTCAGTTTTTCCTCCAACCAACTCCTCCACCTCCTCTCACACACACCAACTGCCACACTCCACCCTGAGACATTCAAACTGCACGTACACCACCATCAACAGCACAAAAACCACTGCTGTCCTCATTGCTGGCTGTCTAATCAATAACCTCTATTCGATAAACTCCCAAAGACACTGAAAAATATAGAAATCAATATAACTGTGGAATTATATTCTCTTTGCATTAAAGAAAATAATCACAGTATTGAAACCAGTTTCAATGTAAAACATGAATAAGCTAAATACATACTTTTTCCATTCCTCTCCTTCAATTCTGTTACCTCTGGGAGATTATTACACATGGAAGTTCACACACATCATGCCACCGTGGATATATTGAAAATACTGACCTCAGACCAGAGGGATAACCATTACAAAAAATATAGTCACTTCACTAACAAGACAACTAGAATATAATAATATAAATATTTATTTAGCTTAATCATGTTATGTCAGTTCTGAGGTTTACTATTCCCACAGTTAATTTCTTTTGAGAAAACCAGATTTAAATGTCAGGTATCGCACCATCAGAGATTC
>JAVQJF010012530.1:0-38555 GCA_036023855.1 Gadopsis marmoratus
ATATATATATATGTATATTTGACATTTTAAAGAATCATTTTCCTATCTTTGCTGTGAGCTCGGACACATTTTTTGTCAGTTATAAAGAGCTTGATTGTGTAGATTTGATCTTGCTACGATTACATGCTCATCAAAATGTTCCTGACAGAGTTCCAAACCTTTGTAGATGTACAAATACTGCGACAATCCAACAATGTCTCTCCAGTGGAAAACTTGTTTTTCACCACTTTCAAACTCACCGCGAGCTGAAAATCACCAAATTATTCCTCCAAACATCTCCAGGCGTTCCAACCTCTGCAGGAACCGCATCAACAGCTGATTCAGTTTGACGATAAGAGTTAAATAAATGTAACACGGCAGCTACAACTGACCAAAACCCGAAAACCTTTTTCCGACATTTTGTTTTTTTTAAGACTCGGCCAGAAATATTTTGAGAAATGTCATCATTTTGAAAAGGTGGTCGCCAGTTTCAGGTGTAATTGTAACCCCGTCCACCGTTTGTATCTTTAAGGCGTCTGAGGTTCAAACCTCTCTATTGCTCAACCTGCCCCCTCCTATAATTAAGAACCCGTTTCCCGGTTAGTGAGGAGTGTTGTTCATGTGTTAGTCGTGTTATAGCGACACGTTTCTATGTTGAAAATAAAGCCTGTCGAGAGCCCGTCTGCTCCAACACCACACCGACGACGTTAGGTCACTACGGCTGAAGGCACTGTTTAAACACGTGTCTACTGTCACACCCTCCCCCCTCCCCCGGATCATCTCTCCACCCCCGTCCACCTCCACCTCCTCCTCCTCCGGTGGCGTCTATAGCAGGATGCAGCGCTTCTTGGGTTTGTTGTCCGGAGGCTCCAGAGCTGCCAGGATGGCCTCGTCAAACACGTTCTTCAGTCCCCGCTGAGGAAGAGAGACACACTGATGAGCTACGTTCCCACCGTCGTAGGTAAACAAATGCAAAAAGACAAACTATTGCAGAAGGTCTGAGGTGGAAAGGTTCGCATATCACATGCAAAGGATTGGCCACATGCCTCTACTGCATCAGAAAGGCCAGGAAGTTCAGCGTGAAAGGAGCCGAGGTGTCAGGAGTGAATCTAACTGCAATGAACCGTCGCCGTGCGCAACTCCACGTCTATGAGACGATTTGGGATGTTTCTCAACAAATCTGTACACGGACAGATGTAATCTCTCCGCCCTTTTCATGATTTCATGAGACGCAAGAAAGAAAAAAGAAAAACCCTCAAAGAAACGTAACAGCAGTAATCAAAAGGTCCAGTTACCAGATGTTTTTATTATTATCAAATAATGTGCAGATTATTTTCTCAATTTATCGTTTGGCGACGCCTTCAAAAGTCTTGTTCAAGATCATTTCCTGTTTATCCCGACATCGTGCGAAACGTTAAGTGATCGATCAATCACTGTCAGCCAAATCCTCAAGCGTCTCCTCTTGTGGTCAGTTTAGTAACTACATGTTGACGCGCTCATTAAATACATGGCTTCTGATACCCGAAATATCTAATTGTTTTGCTGAAAAGTTCATTTTATTTACTTTGTTGGCGACCTGCACATTTCTTTTACTTTTAAGACTCTTTTAATGACCCGACCTATAACGCCGTAGACACCCAGACGTCCTCCCTCTCCACGTACCTGC
The DNA here is from genome assembly GCA_036023855.1 of Gadopsis marmoratus. NCBI lineage: Eukaryota > Metazoa > Chordata > Actinopteri > Centrarchiformes > Percichthyidae > Gadopsis > Gadopsis marmoratus. Next base: position 1,646 of record JAVQJF010012530.1, read on the forward strand.
GTCAGAGCTGAACACTCCACGTATTTGACGGCCTTGAGCTCACGGGCCAGTTTCTCTCCGCTCTCACAGGTCAGGGCTCGCTGTTTGTTCTTGGCCAGTTTCTCCAGAGTGTTGCTGTCGTCTCTCAGATCCACCTGAGTCCCGACCAGCAGGAAGGGCGTCCGCGGGCAGTGGTGTGAAATCTCTGGCACCCACTGTGAAGAAGAGGTGACGTCAGCGAGAGTGTGATCGGGAATAAACACTTTCTAGCTTTTCTTCCTCTCTCTACCCAACCGGTGGAGGCAGATGACGCCCACCCAGAGTCCGGTTCTGGTTCTGCCTGAGGTTTCTGCCTGTTAAAGGCAGTGTTTCCTTGCCACTGTCTCCTGGTGCTGCTCATGGTGAATTGTTGGGTCTGTACATATAGAGCTGGTCTAGACTTGCTCTATATTAACAAGTGCTATGAGATAACGGTTATGATATAGTGCTATAGAAATAAAACTGTCTTTGTTAAAATAAAATAGTCTTTGTTGAATGAAAATGAATTCCTCTATGATATAAAGTTGTGTGTTTGATGCATGTTTTCAGATTTGAGTTCAGGAAGATGTTTCCTTTGTTGTTCACATGTCAATAATATGGGGAAATTAAAGTAGTAACCATAGTAATAACAATTTTAAGAAAAAAAAAAGCACGAATGAGTATGGAAATGTTATATTAAATCTAAATCTGGGGTCTGCCATTTTCTTCTGAACGTTTTTTGGTGTCGAAAAACAAAATACGACCTCCTGTTTAGTCGGTCATCTTTAAAAATTCCAAACCAACAACTAACGCTGAGTGAATGACTGAACTCGCCTTCTCCCTGACGTTCTCAAAAGAGGAGGGCGACACGACAGAGAAACAGACGAGGAAGACGTCAGTCTGAGGGTAGCTGAGGGGTCGCAGCCTGTCGTAGTCCTCCTGACCTGCAGGGGGAGACACACAAACTCTCTGATCAACAGCAAACAACAAATACAACGTACAAAAAGCAGCAGGTAAAGCTAAAATACAGCCACAGAAACAAGATGATCTTTCATTTCAGAAGGCAAAACGTAAACATCGCTTTCTGATCACAAGCTCCTACTGTTCCTGTTGCTGCTCCTAGTCCCACCACTGACTTTGTTTTTACCTGCAGTGTCAAACAGTCCCAGAGTGTACGGCTCCCCGCCGATCATCACTGTCACCGCATAGTTATCAAAGACCTGAGGGAGGCAGAGGGTGAGGAGAGAGGCATGATGGGAGGATGGAGAGAGGGAGCACAAAGGAAGGTGAAAACAGGAAGAAAACATTTGAAAATGATAAGTCTTTACAACAAAACAGGAGGTTTACGTCTCATGTTTGCGAGTGTCCACCGCAAGTCACACACACACACACGTTCTGTACTACACTTTTCATTTTATTGTACAACATTGTTAAAGTGGGATCTTGCGGACAAAATGTTAGCACCACTGTCCTCTTTTCCCCACCCTGTGCATGTCAAACATCGGAGGGCAAGATGTGTTCAACAACACACCAGTAGTCACCAGCTTCAGACAATAACCCATATCGTGCTTTAATTAACAGCTGCTCTGCACCGTTACTGCCTTTGTACACTCGACGTCCGCTGTGTATTGCAATCTGGTGACCTTTGACATGAAAAGACAAACACGCCCGAATAGTAACTGACTGCAGGTTAAAGACCTCGACATGGGAAACTTTAAATCTTAAACGTGTTACAAATGAGAAGAAAAAAAATGTTGCTTTCCAATCAGCTAAAGTTTAACAACCAGGTCTGCTTCTTCCGTCGCCTCGTCACCGGACTGAGATGCAAATTTATTTAGCTGCATTCATTCAGCCAGACATTGTGTTCAAGCTAGCTGATTTCCACGTGATGCAAATGCCGCAACAGCGGTTCCCAAGAGCAGTTAACGTGTCTAATGTGCCCCTGGTGGACAGGCCTGTATGGGAGTGAAATCATACGTTAGAAAGGGTTGAATTTGCACACTGCCGGTAGTGAGTTTATTGTGGTCATTGATCCTCGTCAGGCACGGCTACTCCTGCAAGTCGAGTTGGAACAACCTTTGCAGCCGCGTTTGTCTTGTTGCCATTTTCTCAGCTGCTTCTTTAACTGCTCCTGCGCAGGAAGATGACGCAGTGTCTTAATCCCGCAAACAAAGCTCCAATTACACGGTCAGTTATTTCACCAACTGTGTGAAACTACAGTTAACGAGCACAGCATCACACCTTTTCTCTGAACAAATCAAGACACATGGGCGGCAATTCAGAGGTCTGGAACCAGGACACTGTGTAGGTGTAGGTGTGGTTTGATTACATTTGACTGACGGCGCTTGTTGCCTAGCAACAGCTTACAGCCGCTGTGCCTGCTTGAACACACAGCGCGGCTTCAACCTGCCGCACTCTGCTGTAGCCTGCAGACACGGGTTTGGTGTTAATGAAGCTCCAGATGCACAGACGGGTTCCAGATAAACTGGAGGATGTAGCCTGTAGGAGAGGAAACTACATCAAGTATTACAAACATGGTTGACTCTTGTACCTGTTCAGTCTTTACTAAAACCAGGCAGGCTCACGGCAGGTGACTGGAAACACTCGTTGCATGATATCTCCTTCATCTAGAGCCATATTATCCAACCTCACACTAACTAAAATGGTACTTGTTTGGTTTTTCCACCAAACCAGCTCTGGTTCTTGAACCGGTTGCGTCCAGGATTCTTGGAAACTCAGTGCTATGTAGTGAACCGTACCTGACACTTCAGGTCGGGGAAAACCTGCTATCTCTTTTGGTTCCAGCTGGGAACCAACTTTTCGGGTTCCGAACCAAATTTATTTTTGGTCAAAATGCTGCGAACGGTTCAAAATCAGGTGCTTGAACCAGAAGAGAAAAGAGTAAAACTCAAAGAGTAAAATTCTAGCACATTTCAAGCACCTTCAAGGCACCTAAACCAAAGATTTACAGACTCTCAAATCCTTTATCCTCACGTCGATATTGTTACTATAAATGCCAGGAAACAAAAAACAAATATGTTAAAGCCAAATATTAAAATATTTTGTGTCGATGATGAAACACCAGATTATGTTGAAAAAAATCAAGCACTTTTCAAAATGTGTTCCTAACCACGAACGCTTAAAATTAAGCACAATTAAGACTTGCGCCGAAATGATAAAGTTTTTTGGCAAAATGCCCTGAATGGTTACACATTAGGTGCGCGAACCAGAACAGAACCCGTTTCCATGTGGGTGGAACAGGTAGGACAGGCAACCTGGGACGTCACTCGGACAGATAGTTCAGGGTGTGACACACACACACAGAGGAAGACATGCTAGTCAGGTCAAGTTTAGACAGAAACACTGTGCGGCGCGTTGAGGCACGAGCCATGGAGACTAAAAGATATCGTCAAATTACAGACTACACACATTGCTTACACACAAACACACACACACACAGGTTTGTGATGCCGATGTGCTTAGACGGAGCTCGGACTACAGATCACAACACAGTGGATCCTGTGGAAAAGAGCTGCAGCTACATGGAGAAGTGTGTTATTTAGTTACCGTCTGTAACTGATTTACATTTTGCTCATTCGTCCTGAAATGTTGTATTTAGATTTTATACAGTAGCTTGAAATGAAGTGCCCAACAAAGACACACCAGGCAGAAAAGTTACGGATGTGACATTAAAATCTGGAAGGGCGACGAATGTTTGCGAGGGATGACTTCCTGGAGGAGGTTTCCTCTCTCCCGATTTCTTATTGTGGTGGCTGACTGACAGGAAGCAGCACTGATGGGAAAACGCTCAACAACGTGGAACGTCTGTGCATGTTTGCTCTCCCTCTGCAGGAGCTGCTTCTCACACTGAAGGTGAGAGAAGAACCGGCATGGATGAAGAGGAGGACGAGGGTGTGCGGAAACATCAGCTCGAGTTAGAAAGTTAGAAAGTGTCTTTAAAGAGGTCGAAACCTATTTCCTCTCCGGTTATCCCAACGTCTCACTTGACATATTAGAGCTGCTCGATGATGAAGCGAGTTATCAGTTGCGATTACTGGTATCAAAGGTTTACGGTCAAACTGCAGCGTGTGGCTTGGAGCAACAGCTGTTACTAATAATAGGATTATACTGGCAGGAACACAGTGTTGTGTATGCAATAAAAACAATAGGGGTCACAAAACAATGGGACAATGAGCAATATAAGATTACATAAGCAGCCTGGATGAGTGGGAGGTATATAATCATTATTATTTTCGCTTACTATGCCAAAGCATTAGGACCACTGAAATAAAGTCAACGATTTTGAGAAACACAAGTCATACTATTACAGGAAAAATAGGAGTGCCCCCCCTAATAGTAGGTGTTCTAATATATATATATATATATATATATATATATATATATCCAACTATCTGTACATAATGAAATGAAAGAAATATGTTGCGGGTGTTGGGACAGTACGGACATATTCATAACAAATGGCTAAAAATTTGTGTGAGCGACAGACAGTCAGACGGAAAGATGAAGATCCAGATCAAGCTGAGTCAGCACTGAGTCTGCAATCCCCTGATCAAACTGTGCTGACTGCAGACAGACAGACAGACAGAGAGAGAGAGACGGGGGACCGACAGAGAATTACTCATCAGCAACCCATCAATTGGGGATATTTCAGATATTTCCAGCAGGACAATCCCGCCAGTCAACAGTCAGCTGTTTTCTGACAGTAACGACCCAAAAAAGGCAGCGTTTGCAGGGTCAGTCGAGCTGAGGGCGACGGCCTGGACCACATTTTATAATCGGACTGCGGGGCCACGCGAGGCTGCTTCAGCGTGACACAACACTTCTGAATAGTAAAGGAAAGAAAAGAAAAATCACACAGGGATTGAAATGTTCTAACTCACGAAAATAAGTATGTGTGGTTACACACACTTTGAGATAAAGGCATGTGTTTCTGCAGAGCATGTCAGTAACACTGGCAGGGTGGGTGATGGAGTCCCACTGGGTCCAGCCTTCTGATATTGTGACATTTAAAGGAATCGTTTGACATTATGGGGAATTGTTTAACTGTAGCTTTATAGTGACTGCGCTATGAATCTTCTCATTTAACTCTTGGGAACAACTTTTCCAAGACAGTTAAATTCAAGATTATCGACAAAGTGGGTTTTGTTTTTTTCGTAGTTTTGGGGCTCATTCATTTCACACCTGGGATCTAGAATCTGGAACAACGGCTGCAGTGCTGTAATCAACTGGGCCAAAAAAAAAAAAATAAACATCCAGGCACCTAAACAGGTTGTAACCAAAAGTGAGCGCACCTGAAATGTTGGCAATAATCCTTCGTTGAAGAGGAAAACTATGCGTACATAAGTCTGTATTTTTAGTTTTGGTGACCGATCGCAGCTCACGTTAACTACAGTCTTTTCAATGTCTGTTTAATCCAAACAAACTGTAACCAAGCATCACTTCCTGTGTGACAGGAAGCGCTGTACAGAGTGTTAACAACAGTATAAGTGAAACCTCGCTACTGTTTGTTTGCAGAGTGTCAGCTATGATGAGGTTGCCGCCGTAAAAGTGTTGTTGGTTGGTTTGTTACTCACCGTGGGGACGTATTCAGAGGGGAACTTGTTGGTGGTGTAGGAGATGAGCAGGCAGGTTTTTCCCACCGCACCATCGCCCACCACCACACACTTTATGGTCTGCATCTGAGGAGGAGGGCGGGAAATGAAGGAGAAAAGAGGTGGAGCAGGGAGAGAAAGTCAGATCACTGAAATGACATCTAAACTTTGGAACTGAAAAAACTGTAATCAGGTGAGACAAGAGACAAAACGTGCATAACGTGAGTCGCTCATTCAAAAATACACCAAGAATATGAAATGTGCCTCTGAAAGGGTTAGGTAACTTGATTGGTTGACATACAAACAATACTTCTGTCACTGTAAATACTAGACCAGTATCAACAGGCAATTAATAAACACCAATTAATCTGAACGCTACGGTTTCCTGAGCTTTCAGTCGCGGGACAAATTGAATGGTAAAGTACAACCTACAGCTGCCACGTCAACTGCAGCACAAACCAAATGTGCCCTGCACACCGAAGACGTAGCCAGGATGTGTGGAACCGGGGAGTTTACACGTGTGAATACTGGGGAAGAGGACGCCGGCGTATCCTGATGCATCAACATGCCACAGATGTTGCCCGCTAACACGTCACGGCCATTTGTCCTAATAACGAAGGTAAACATTTACCGCTAATGCAGGCGATTAAAATTAATTACTACTACTTTCAAATCAATTAACCACGTAATTTTTGTCACTGCTTCAGGCTCCTTCAATGTTCGTATCTGCTGGGTTTCTTTGTTTTCTACGATATTAAACTTACGTGTGCAATTTGAGGAGTTTGTATATAGATTTTATAAAATCAACAATATAGATTTCAGATGAACTGATAATGACCTACATCCCAAACGCATAGCTGGTTAGTGAAAGGGTTGAGTTGTGTGTCCGACTAACTTGGAGATCTAAGAGACATTCCTGCCCTTTTGTTCCTGTCTTGTATGTTTCAGCTGCATGTAAACAAGCTGCAGCCTTCAGGTAGCAGCCTCCGTGAGAGAAGCAGTGGTAGCTGTGTAACACAGCGTTTACACACCGGCTGGAGATCCTGTGACCACCCAGATGCCGAGCAGCTCACATACCCAGGCTGGCGCTTCATTAAGGGGGACAATGGCGAAGGGGTATGGGCTGCCACTTTATCACTGGCTCTTTGTCCGGGCCTTCTGGCAGCGGTAGCACTCGGCTGAACTCTGACGAGCCAAGGACAAGTTAACTGGTCATCTGCAGGGATCGATGACGCCAGTTACGGCCGCGTAATTCATTCCCGAGAGATATTTCACGTGCACATGCGGACATGTCTGGAAAATGCAGCGATTAGTTGCAAACACGTCTTTTCAACGCACTATTGTTTCCGGTTAACGCCGTTATCCGCATCAGGTTGGTAAGTTGTTCTGCAATCCGCAGCCTCTGGAGATGCACTTTCATTACTGGTCCCGTTGTTCTTTGAATTAACAAACTACTCTTTAAGTCGATTACGTGTCATCCTTTACAGAAGCTTTACTCCTTAAAGATTAGGGGACGAATGGATGTCAAAAAGACATCGGCAACAAAATATGATCCCCCCTCCAAGTTTTTGAAACTAGAAATAGATGCGAGGATATTCTGGCATTTCATACACTATAAAATGAATCACCATATTAATTAATGTTAACAAAAGTAATCGTTAGTTGCAGCACATGTCATGAATGACTTCATCGATTTCACTATAGAATGTCAGAAAAATCAGGGAAGATTATAAAACCAAGTTATAATTTGATGTGTGTGTACATTTGTATGCAAGTATATATATATACAATTTATACTTTTTATTGTATCTTGTGTTTTTATTGAGATAAGTATGTGTGTGCTCTCTCTGCTACATATACAAGCTGTTTAACTGAACTGAATATATATATATATATACCCACATGTCAACTGCATGTATTAAAGAGATGAAGCAATTAATTGATTTCTCAGTTGAGGGAATATAGAATTAAATCGACAACTACTTTCCTAATTAATCTGTTGAAAGTATTAATCAAATTTCCCTCATGGGAAAAGACTATATCTTAAACTCAAATATATTTTCTTTAAACTGATAGAAAACACAAGCCAGCAACCAGAGAATGTGAGAAATTAATCAGTTATCAAGGTAACTGGAGGGTCATCGGCTGTTGGCTCTCACCTACAGCCAAAAACATTCATTGTGAAAACAGAAAGTAAATCTTCACAATGTGAAATGAAGGCGAACGTTTATGAAACGGCGAAGCAAACATTAAATCAACTTCCAAAATTGGAGTAAATTACTTTTCCATAAGGCAGCCTACAGGAAATGCTGTCATTCCTTAAATATTGCTGCCAGGTGAAAACCAGTAAGAAAGTTAACCGTCCAATGCTAACTGCTCTTCAGTCACTTCCGCATAGAAAAACTGGCAAAAAACTTACTAAAACCTAATGACCGGCTGTGTCGCAGGTCAGCTGGTCAGTTACTGTGCGTGTACAGCGGTGTGAAATGACAATGTCACTACTTGTCGACAGCATTTATAAGCAGCTACTTGCTAAACGTTGAAAAGTTTTACGCCTGCGAAGCTAGCCTTCGTTAGCTAACTTAGATCGGTAGCGGCTAACGTTACATCCGCCGGACCCCCACCCTCCCATCAAAAAAAACAAAACAAAAACAAAAACAAAAAAGGGCCCGTTTTGACTGAGTTTAACATGAATAGAACGACAAAAGCAGCACTCTTGAGGGGAGACGTGTACACCCGCACACGGACACGCAGCCCGACAGCTGCTCTGGTTTAGCAGCACAGTCGCGCCGGTAACGTCCAGCAGAGATTTTAGCAGCGAAGCTAGCAGAGTTAGCTAAAGGAAATCCGTTTGTTTTGACGGCTGCCGGTTAGCGGTCAGCGGGCGAACAGTGGCAGCTTCCACAACGACAAGAGTCACTGTGGACGTTCCTGCCGTCTCCCTGCTGATGAATCACCCATTTATCGCCAGTAAATCACAGAGACAGAGACAGAGACAGCTACTACCTTGTCTGCCCTCCGCAGCCGCTGGATGCTGGCAATGTTGTGCTACGTTCAGGTGCTTCCCGTAAACTCCCCCTTCCCCCAGTGCGGAAGTCGGAAGTGTCGCTTGTGGTACATTCAAGCTCTGAATATATTGTTGTTAATACGCGTGACGGTTTTTCCTTTTACACAACGTGACGTCTGGTCTCCACGTTTTGTCTCAAATCTTTTTTACCTTGCAAATGTGTTTCATTTCAATTCACACTTTACGTTTATACTATTGAATATAACGACTTCAAAAAGGCTTCTTAAAAAATTATCTTTAAAAAATCTGTACCTGTGACACTTATGTAACACTTAATATATCAACAATCCGCCACGGATTGTTTCTTCTTTTTAATCTACATTACTGTGTAAATAACTTTCATGGACTATTTGTCGTCGTTCGTCTCAAGTTTAAAAAAAAAAATGTATCACCCATTGTTTTATTAATTAGTAAGAAAAAAGCAAAATTCCTCACTTCTCACTTCACAAAGTCTATTTATTGTACATTCTATTCTATTATTCTAATATGTTGTCCACCTCATGTATATCAACATGGGTGGACAAAAAGAAAAAGAAATATCAGACCCCTTGTTGTTCCGCTACAGTATACACTACAGTCATACTTTAGAAAACAGTGTGCGTCTAACCAACAGCACTTTGGGAAAGGCCCTTTCCTGTTTCACCATGACAAAAATGCCACCGCGCACAAAGCCAGGCCCAATATGACATGGATTTTCCCAGTTGGTTGAACTTGACCTGAGATATTTCAAACTGTCCCTGAAGGCAGCATCAGGGCTGGTCAGGGCAGCAACATCTGTGGGTCCATTTAACATTTAAAAGTATGATGTGGGCTCACTTAAGTTGAAAACAAATGTTTGCAGTTAACTGTATAGCTTAACTGCTACAAATCAGACCTTTCGTTTATTTATTCATTATATTAACTATCAACCCTTAAGAGCAAACAAACCAAAAACGGACATTTATAGTATTTCCACAATCACCCTGACTGTGTCTGTTGATGACTACTACAGACTGAAAGATGGACGAGTTCCACCAGAGGGAGATGAAGAACAGACTGTTGGTGTTTTCAGGGTTACTGCACTGCTTATAGTGCAAAGCCATTTTAGGGTAGTGACGTGGCATTCATTTGCTATTAGCTCTGTCCCTCCTCATCTCTTTCATGCATCTCCGTGGGTTTTTGGCGAACTGTTGGGAATGTTTGCACGCAGTTAACGCGCCGTATTTGTGTGGTTACTGTACTCATCAACTCATACACTCAGAAAAAAACAAGGACAATTTTACATTGAAGACACCTTGTGCATCATTAATTCAGCCCGTCGCATTTAGAATATTTGGAGAATGTGAGTGTGGGAACTTGACTGAAATTCAACATACATATATACAATATATACAGTATATATATATATATATATATGCAATTAATTAATGTTTTGGTGATTTTGAAGCTACCCCATATGATAAATGCTATGCATTTCAATCAAGATGAGCTGTATTTCAGGCTAAACAGGTGGATAATGTGTAACCGCCATACATTCCTGTGTATAGATGAATGGAAGCCAAATGATTCTAATAATATATAGAAGATGACAGCGGGAGCCGGGTTCAGACCCACAGTGTTGCCTGTACATTTACCACAATCCACTCGTCTGCCAGGAAGATGACTTTGGATCAGAGCACCAGAGCTGTGGACTCAAGTTGGTCTTATAAGTGACAGTTAGACAGTTAGAATTTGCTTGTACTCGAGTCCATAAAGACTTTACTCTACTTAAAGAAAAAGAAGATAAACTGTCAAGTATAATGTTTTGGCAAAGGCTGACTTCCTGGTGCCTGATCAGCTCTACTAATTAATCAGTGTTTTTTTGTTTTTACACCAATAAATCATGCTACGTAGGGAATAAAAGTCAATAAAAGAGCTCATCTTGTGAGTTTCTCAGATGGTTTATTTAGGCTAACCTAAAAAAAGAAGTGAGTATTTAGCAGGAGCAGCGAAAGACAGCGAGCTCATCTTCATTTAGAGGATGAAAGGCAGCGAGAGAAAGTAATAAAGACCTTCTGAATTATGTCTTTAATTGGGATGAAAGTGTTTGCTTTGCGTGGCCTGGCCGGCCGCGGTGTGCTGTAGGTGGAGGGGAGCTCGCTGAGGGAAAGGCCGGTTGACCTTCAGTGGTAACGCATCAGGAAATTAGATAATTACAATGCGAGGCACTTCTCCCTCATCCTTTCCCTCCGGATGGTTTCTCTCTTTCTCTCACTTCCCAAGCATGGCACTCTTTTTTTTTTCCCCCCCCTTCTCCGTCTTCTCTTTGTTGCTGCCGCCTGGTTTCTCTCTCCTTTCTCACCCCCTCTCCCCCTTTCTCTCTCTCTGTCTGTCTGTGTGTGTCCGTCAGTCGCTAACCCGTGACTAACCGGGGGGATGGATGTCAAGGACGTTGTGCTGCTTGTCTCCCAAAGATAATCCCATTAAACTCAGGAATTTAATTATAGATTATCTCACACACTCGCACTCACACACACTGTCTCTCTCACACACACACGTAGATACATAGAGTTCACGCACATACAGAAACGTGCACTCACAGAAATACATAAACCGGTACACCAAGATGTAACTCGCCCACGCAGAGACATTTTATCATGCACCAAGGTAACACACAAATACATGAGCACACACACAGGAAACACGCACACTGGCTTCGCCCTGTTGCCCTGTCAGTGTGTATCAGTGTCACCCTCCAGTCGGCATTAACAACTTCACCAGTGTGTTCTCAGAGCAGCGAGGACGCGGCTCAACATGAATTTGCAGGGAACAAAAGGGAAGCAAAGCAAACGCACAGAACTCGTCTGAAACACAGTCTGCTGCCGCTGCCAAACAGGGTGAAGGATGACAGCCGTTTCAGTAGACTGTAGCATTTTGCCATCAGTAAATCAAGCACTGTTAACCAAATGAGACACGGCCGCAGAAAATACCAGTTCCTGACGCCCTTGAATGCAGTTCCCAGTCCACACTTGAACCACAGTTTAAGTCAGTTCACGAGGTAAAATAAACTGCAGGTAACCGCTGCAGCAGTACTTCTCTTTCACCCTATATTACCATATATTACTGAAACTAACTTGGGTTAATGTGACAAATAAGAGAACAAAGAGCTAGCTGTCTCTGCACTAGCCTGGTTCCAGATCTTTGAATTACTGCCCACATCTTCGATCTTCCTTCAAATAGGCGCAGGGGGCTCATTGACAGTTGTTTCCTCACCAGTGCTTAGTAGGAGATGCCAATACGTCATCTTCCTATACAGAGAGCAAGGTAGCTTAGCTACATCCTAGAAAACATAGCAACATAAAAATGGCACATGTGTGGCTGAGATCAACGCGGCAGCTGTGCAGGTTGCTGTAGGTCAACTTGCAAAGATAACAGCTGCTCCTAGCAAGTGCTATCGCAGGGGGACAGATACAATCCCTCGCTTCTTATCCCAACAAGAAGACCCGCAACATGACGTCAGGGAAAGTAAATGGCGATTCAGTCTGATTGTCAGGTCTTCTCATAGAGGTTCAGTAAGACTTTAACTTGAAGACAAAACCACAATAACGTTGTTGACATGCGCAAGCAACAGTTCACCCATCTGGCCACTACTTCCGTGTTGCACCTCTGCCTATAGTCCGGGTCGCCAAACACGACAAAGGCTTCGGGAAGCTGTGCAGAGTCACTGCGCCTCGTCAAGGCATGTTTCTAGCATGTCACACCGCCAAAAAACCCTGTGTGCAGAATGAAGAAAGAATATGCTCTATATGGCAATTACTGAGCTTTAGATTGAGCCAGGCTCGCTGTTTCCCCCATTTCTCGACTTTATGCTAAGCTAGGCTAACCACACCCAACTCCAGCTATGCACTTAACACACAAACATTAGCACATTTACAAAGGTGTTGCACTATTCCTTGAAACTACAGATCTGACATTTCGCCATGCAGGGCTTGTTGACTCAGGAGGCCTCGCAGCACACCTGGGGGTGAGGTGCCTTGCTCGAGGGTGCGCTTGCGTATCAGTGGGACTAACTAAATGCTCAGCACCGTCTCCTGCTTTGACTGGGATTTCTGCTGCTGCATTGATTTCAGTGTTTCCAGTTCACACGCACAGTGAGCGAGAGAGAGAGCGTCATCATGTCTGAGCGTGGCGGCGAAGGAGGAATTATGTAACTGTATATACATCGACTGATCCCCACTGCAGCACCAAAGAGGAAGACAGGGAGAACCGGTCCTCCCTCCATCTATTTTTACCTCCGCTGCCGGTGCGACGATCCTCTGCACCCCGTTTTTATCCCTTCAACCCACCCCTCCATCCATCTCCTCCTCTTTAATTAACCCTCCTCTTCCTCTCTCCATCTCTCCCTCTCTGAGTCATCTCCCCTCCCCCCTCTGTCACACATCCCTCCCCCCCTGTTTTCCTCTCCCTATCCCTCGCTCTGCCTCTCCAGTATTTTCTCGGTCGCCGTGAAAGGCAGAACACACACACACACAGGCGGCAGGTAAAGGAAGGAAATCCTCTCTTCCTCTTTTCATCCACTCAGCAGGAGGTTCTGTGTTTTTACATCCATTGTTTTTATTGTTTCCTTCTTTGATCTCATATTGAATATTGATTGGCTGCTGCTCAGAGCGGAGAGCATGCAGAAGGATGCTGCTGGTGTGAGTGTGTCTGCGTGTGAGATAGAAATGCTTTAGTTGTAGGTGTTACTGTGTGTGTGTGTGTGTGTGATTTTGCTTCATGGCTGTCAAATGTGTGTGTGTGTGTGTGTGTGTGTGTGTGTGTGTGTCTGAAAGGAGGAAGGAAACGATATGTGTGTGTTTTGGCAGCAAGAACATAATATGTGTGTATGAGACGATTCTGCAGTCAAGTGTCTGTGTGTGTGTGTGTGTGTGTGCGCAATAGAGCGAGATGCAGTTTTAGGTGCTACTGTGTTTGTGTGTGTGTGTGTGTGTGCAATAGAGCGAGATGCAGTTTTAGGTGCTACTGTGTTTGTGCGTGTGTGTGTGTGTGTGTGTGTGTGTGTGTGTTTGCTTCATGTATTTACTCTGATTCTTTGGGAAAAGGATGGTGTATGTGTTTTTATGTGTGTTTTGCCTGCATAAGTATTGTGTGTGTGTGCGATTTTGTTGCATGTATTTTTTTTTCTTGGATTTCATGGAAAATGGCTGTCAAGTGTGTGTTTGTGTGTGAGTATTTATGTGTGTTTGTTCAGTGGTGTATTTTGGCTGCAAGAATATTATGTACGTGTGCGTGTAACTGTGTGTGTGTGTGTGTGTGTGTGTGTGTGTGTGTGTGTGCGAGAGAGAGAGATGGGATCATGCAGTCAGTTATGGAGTTCTTTGTATATTGTGTCTTTTAATTTGGCAGGCATTAGGAGTTTGTGTGTGTGTTTGTTTATGTGTGTTTTGGCCACAGGAACATTGTGTGTGTGAGATCATGGAAGGCACAGATATGTGTGTATGTATGTGTGTGTGTGTGTGTGTGTGTGTGTGTGTGTGCATTTGACATCTGCATGTTTGGCACTCTGTGTGACGTGTGTGTGGACGTGTGTGAAGTAAGTGTGTGTGTGTGTGTGTGTGTGTATGTGTGTCAGAGTACTTGTGATAATTGCAAGTTGAAGCTATACTGTACCTGTAAATGTGGACACATTATTAACATTACGTATGTGTGAGACTGCTCCACTTCCTCTGTGTGTGTGTGTGTGTGTGTGTGTGTGTGTGTCAGCCATACGTGCAGTGAGCAGCCTTCTGTTCCCCCTCTTCCTCTTCATTCTCCTTCTCTTCCTCCCTCCATTTTCCTCTCTTCTTCAGCCAAACAGGGTCATTTAATTATTCATCTCTCTCTCTCTCACCCTGCATCTCCCTTCCTCCCTCTCTCTCTCCTTCCTCCTGACCATTCTCTCTCTCTCTCTCTATATATATATATATCTTTTCCTCTTTCTTCATTTGTCTCTCTCCCTTCATCTCTTAGTCATTTCCTATGTATCTCTTCCTTTCTCACCACATATATTAACTAAGACTGGATACAAAAATAAAATAGATTTTCCAATAAATCACGATCTTCAAATGAATGATCCAATACAGCATCTTCGGCTTTTCTCAGTATCGTTGTATGATGTAGGTGTCACTTGTTGTAAAATAGCACAACTTTATTTTTATGGAATACTGATTTTTTTTGTATACCTATAGAGAGCTGGAATGAGTAATTTCAAATATTTCGGTGCTAAAATATCACAAACTCTTTTGTCTGCATTGCTAATGATGAGCAGAAGCTAAAGCTTAGCGTTCACATACCCGACAATACAAACGGTGCTTCATGTTGACTATGTTTGCTAAAAAAACATTAACTCAAGGTCTGATTGTTAGCTCTTTGTCATGGTCTTCATCAGCGGATGGTGTTTGTTCAGTTGTCATGGAGATAATCTTTGAATTCTCTGTAAATTTTGGACGAATTCTGCAACTGTTCGGCAACTTTTGTACTAGAATGCTATGATGGAGGTTCGGTTTGCAAGGGACTGGTTGAAATGGGTGAAGATCCTGACTTATAGTCTCTAGCATTGGTCAAGCTCCACACACAGGGCTCTACGTTTCCCATAATGCACCTCGCTGCATCTTTTGTCAGACATTTCTTGCCCGCTAAATGGCCACATCATTTCAGAGTCCTAGCCGCAGTGTGTGAGGATTCTCCAAGTCGAGGTTACCCTGATGACATCATCTAGGTTGCTTGTCATCAGACTTTAAAAAGCGCCCATCAGAGAAGACTTTTCACAGTCTGAGTAACGCTCGTCATGAGAGATTCTGCATTTCTATCCATCTTTCATTCCATTTTGTCTTCCCCGCTTCATCCGTGTCTCTTTCTCTAGCTCCCCACACAGAGATGCTGTAGATACGAAGGTAGTGTGTTCTCTCTTCTTGCTTGACTTCATCCCTCGCTCCCTCGTTCACTCTCTCGGCCCACTGACGTGTTTGTTTTGTTCGTTCTGGTGCTGGTGTATTTTCTGCTGAGCACTGCAGTCTCTGGTAGGTGTGGTGTGGTGCGTTCATGGGTGTCCTCCCTCTCTGCTGCTGCTGCTGTAGCGCTTACGTAACGCACAGCAACGTGCACAAACAGCACCAGGGTGAGAGACACAGACAGAGATGGAGGGAGAGAGAGAGAGAGAGAGAGAGAGAGAGAGGGATAGAGATGAGAGTTTGTACAGCAAATATTGAGAAATACCCTGCTGGTGTCATGCAGAGTATAGCAAGAAGGATTCAGGTCCTAAGTACTAAGACCGCACAGTGACAATACTCCACTACAAGTAAAAGTCCTGCATTCAAATATCAGCAATAGATCAAAAGTATTAAAAGTAAAAGTACTCGTTATGCAGCAAACTGGTGCCTGTCAGTGCTATCCTATTATATCTGATGTTTCTGGATTAATATCACTGTATGTTGCATTTTACTGCTGCTAGATGTTTAAGGTTGAGCTCATTTGAACTACTTTATACACTGTCGGGTAGCATTTTCCAGCTGATAAAGACTTTATGTAGCTTAAGAAGGAGGAGGAGTGTCTCGACATGTAAATCGGAACTCTTTCATCCTTCAGTTTATCAGACACCTTCAAACAGCACCAAAGTTGGAGATGCATAGTTTTGCACTGGACAGGAGCTGAAAGCTGTCAGACAAAAGTAGTGCAGTAAGAAGTACCACGTTTGCCTCTGAGATGTATGAAGTATGAAGTTGTATACAAGTACAAGTACCTTGCACGCTGCTGCGCCACCCTCAGGAGGAACTGTTTGGAAAGCTGCAGTACTCTGGGGTGGGGCTTCAAAACGGAGACAACAAAAAGAGAAGGAGAGGGAGAGAAGACATAAAATGAATATAGGCCAGTAGGAGAAAATCACCCCCGCATCAATCCCCTTGACTCTGTGAGTGTGGAAGTTTCTGTGGGCTGGCGGCAGGTCAGGTACCTTATCGACTCTCTTATGCCAAACACCGGTTAAACATTTTGCTGACGCTTTTATCCCCCGGGACTTCCAATGAGTGTAAGAACTGAATAAGCAGAAATTCGCCGGCCGTCAAGGCTTGTAATCGAACGACAGCGAGGGGAACAAGGTTCAGAGCTGCTGTGAGAATGGATGATGGAAGTATTCCGGACTCGCTCGGCAGGATCGCGTACGATGGAGGAGTCAGAGGAGGACAGGGAGAAAAAAATAAAAGACAGGAGGAGTGACGTGATTTAAGATTAAGGTTAAAAGCAACGCACGGGGGGGAATTTATGTCCCAGAGGAAGCGCCGAAAGGTGACAGGCAGACAAGCAAAGGGGAGAAATGTGCAGCGTACGAAGCTTTTGCATGAACAGAAAGTGTTTGCGTTCAGGCTGTGAGTCAGATACACACTAGACGGACGTTATAGAGGAAATATGAAAACAGAGCAAACAAACAAGTAGAGACGCTGCCATTCAATAAAAAACTACTTTCAGTGGTTTCAGATGGTCTGGATGCTGTTTTAATATGCAAAGATATGCACACATATGTGTTGTTAGCCAGGTTACAGTGTTGCATTCAAATCTTGCTCAAGACAAACTACACAATATATTTACATAAGGCCACTGTGCATTGACTCAGTAAGGACTCAGAAGGGTTTAAGGAACAAAAGGACATGAAGATGTGAAATTGAATTATCATCACCGCCCAAACATACAGTTCACTCAGATGTCAAAACGGAAATGGAAGCGACCGTGAATGTCCTGTACAGGAAACCTCAGTTGTCCGTGTTTTGGTCCACTTCTTAAGGCTACCGCTACGAGCTGTGTTCGACCATTCACTGTGCACTTACGTCACTCAAGGTTCAGCTGCTCTGAAAGTAGGGGCGAAAAAATGGCGTTCTAAGAGCTGTTGCAGCTCGAGCACAATGAAAAGGGGAGGGAGGTCCTCCAGCTGTTCTTAGAACTATGAAGAAGTTCCTCCGGTCTGAAAACGCCTAAAGACAAATGATGTCGTCCTGTTGACAGAGGCGTCAAATCAAAAAACGTGTGTTGTTCTTCACGGCCATGGACGGACAGTGTATTTTATCGTTTAATTTGTTGGTTACTTCCCACCAACAAATACACACTCACGTGTGAGGACATTTAATTCCTGGCAACATCTGGCGTGTCCACTGTCTGCCGACTATCACAACCTTTAGTTTCCCCACGTTTTCCTCTCGCAGCGCTCACCTTTTGGCTTTATCATTCAAAAAAGGTGACGTCAATACATCCCCTGTAATGTGCATGCTGGCTTACTGGCACATCATTTTACGTACAGTAATTATTTACACCTGCACGTCCTGCTGACAACTTCAAATGTCTGCTGCGAGGACACTCCACAACACTGTACCATGGAAAATGCAGTTTCCCAATGGATTTTCACTTCAAGCAGCACAATATCTGGCCGTCTATAAAGGCAACGCAGTGTGCGTTTGCACTGATGAACGCACACTGAAGAGGGGCAATGAGACAAGACGTGTCTACAGGAGTTGACACACCCTCCACTCCGTCTCTCTGTCAGTGCGTCTGAAAGGTACAGTGACAGCATTCTGCAGGCGAGCACCGAGCCAGATTTAGCTCCTCACAGATCGTTAAAGTATTCATACAGTACGGTGGCAACGGGGACGCCATAAAAGCCCTTATTTTGACATATCGTTGCAGTGCTGCGTGCCTGGAATATCAATGCAGATAAAGGGGGGATACACCCGCGGAGGAAATTAACACGGATGATAGTGAAGTGACAAGAAGGACGGAGCTCCTAATGTTTTCGGGGGTTTAGGTTTTCTGCACGTTAACGATGGAGACATTTAAAATGCATTCATCAAACACAATTCATGCATTTTTAATCTTGCGATGTGGAGCAGTTCAGTCTCTCACAGCGAGGAACAAATGAGACGCGAGTCCTTTCATGTTAATAATTAGAAGTGACACTGAGAAAGGCCTGAACGGTGGAAGGAGGACGGACAGCTGCTCTCTCATTTCAGAGAATCCGCCCTGAACATGTCGTCACGTCACTCTGTGGGAGACGGGTCGGGGTGCAACAGCTATTTGTGAATCCATCACTAAGTCACTAAGAGGAAATAACTGTAAAGACTTCAGACATGTGTAAATTGATCTATGCAAACAGGAAGTCACGGCACCATCACGAGCTGGAACACAACCGCCACAAAATAGCAGCTGTAGGAGGCCAAACGTCATATTAAACTTGACTGTAAGTCTGAATGTAGGAGTGACGTGTTCATATTTCTATATGAATATATGAATACAGGTAGTGTTCATGCACATCCTATTATGCTAACCTAGCCGACAGTCGCTTAGTCTGATGTCGTTAGCGTAACATTTTGGAATTTGTAATGAGGTTTTGTCATTTCTGGGAAACGTCATTTAAAATCTTCCCGATTTACACGTTTGTGAAATAGCATTATGGTCAATGGACTCACGTTAGCAAGCTAATGCTAACCTTGGTTCTGTCAGCTTGTTCAGTTAGTAAATATTTACTAACGACTAATATGTACATAAGAACTCCAAACCAGTTAAGTTTAGTTTAGTTTACTTAGTTCAGTAATTAAACTGGTGAAGACAGCAAATTTGGATTTGTTGTCTGGTCATAATAAGTTGGAAACAGCGGAAGAGACTTTGACATCAGTCTAAAAACATGGCACCTATCGTCTATGTTGGCACGTAGAATATGCATTTTTAGCAGTGAAAAACTCAGCAACAAAAATGGCAGTGGACTCAGTGGACTGCGACTTCAGAGACTTCTGGTCTTTAACAACAACAACAACAACAACAAAACGAGTTTAGCAAAAACACGAGTGTATAAAAGGTGTCCTAAAGTCCTGTGTCTTGTGGTGATTTTTGTTTTTTAAAAAAAAAACAAGAGCGCCGGCGAGATACGTGCTGCCGTGCACTAATCTAATCTGCTTTGGGGAACGCTCTTGTGGTCGAGCTGTTTTTCAAAGTGTCGACCGGCGCCCAGAGACGCGTCTTTCCTGCATTAGCGCCGCAGGATTTTCCGAGCCGTCTCTCCCGGGAGAGAAGACGTAACAGCAGTAAACAGCAGCTGGCAGAGAGCAGAGTCGTCGGTTAAGGTGTACATACAATACAGGTGTTTAAATGACCAAAACTAAAGGTTTGGAATAAATATAAATAGGGCATATTGATCTAGAGACCAATGTCATGGGCCTGTGTTCTCTTTTTTTTTAGCTGCTAGCTGATCATTCAGTATATTTCTTGTTTAAACGGGATGTTTGGGCTGCGACACAACACGAGGACGAGTGGTTTGAAAATGTGAATGGGGAGGTTGGACTGTAAGGAAGAAAGGACGTGACCCTGTCGCATGCTGGGCGCAGCTGGTGTCAGTATTCATTTGATTGAGATTATTCTAAAAGAATAAATGAAAGCCAGCGTGCCACCTTCTGCAGCTGTGGGGTCGCAGGTGTTCGGCGATAGCAGACGCTGCTTCAGACTCCATGATGGTTTAAATGGTGTCTGGTGCATCATGTGAAGAAACACTCGCCTTCCCTTGAAAAATGGTAAAAGTAACATTACGTATCTAATGGGAAGAGAAGCAGTCACGTCACTGCTGGAGGATCCGCCATGAGAATGTTATAATTGACTCTGGTGCTGAAGACGTTTTACTGCAACCTGAAACAGCAAAGTAACTGCAGTGTGTTGGAGACAACCCAGCCCTCTGTGGTGAGCTTTGGTTTTCACAGTGAATCTGCAGTGATGTTGTTTCTCGTCTCCTCTTGACAGGTTGTTCTCTCGGTGTGTGTGTGTGTGAAATTAGATGTTCTTTCTCCCTTTTCTTTTAATTCAATCCGAAGATGACATAACCAATATAACTGTCAAATTTCTTTTGACAGTGTTACCAACAGGGTGAACGTCGCATATTGCAAAGCAAAGAAATCGTGACACGGCCCTCTTTTCCTCTCTGTGCCTCTCAGGATGTCGATCGTCAGCATCGTTGCCAGGGAGATCTTGGACTCCCGAGGAAACCCCACTGTGGAAGTGGACCTCCGCACAGAGAAAGGTGACCGCCGGCGAGCCTGTCTGCAAATATCAGCTAGAGGGGACAAAGCAAAACATAATGCTAACCACACGGATGTCTGCTCAGATTCACCACGTCAGAAATTTGCCAAAAAGCGCTAAGAAAGCTTGGCAGCGCTACAGCGTCTCTGCTGTAATCGTAAATTGTTTATGACACCAACGACCTTTATTTGACCTCTGTCTGGATCAATCAATTCTCAGTTAAAGGGAGATCAAGGCTTAGAGTCTTCTTGTAGGCCCGAAGGTAAACTGTGTAAGCTTTCATAACCCAGTGATTTGACTTCAGATTCTGCTTACCGGTGGCTGGTTTATTTTTCTTGTTACGGGAAGAATAATAAAGATACAAACTCGTCCGGGTGGGAGGCCATCTTCCTAGTGCGTTTTAAGGTGACAAACAAAGCTACACAAGGTAAAGTAACAGAACGCACGAGAGAAGAGTCATGAAAGATAATATGTGAAGCAGGCAACTGCTCCAGGGCCACGTGTCATTTGGTTTGAGAGCACTTTTATGTTATTGCAAATTTGGCAGCGTAAAGCAGAGCTAAATGTGCACCGCTCCCAAAATCTATACAGCGCTATAACATAACAGAGTTATCTCACAGCACTTGTAAAAAGTTAAAACTAGGAACTGGATGTTGGTTCAAAACCTTAATTGTTTCTCTCTCCGCCCCGACTGACTGTCAGGTCTGTTCAGGGCTGCGGTGCCCAGTGGAGCATCCACGGGGATCTACGAGGCTCTGGAGCTCCGAGATGGAGACAAGAGCCGCTACAATGGCAAAGGTACGAAGGACAGAGCAGCTGTGCTTGGCGTGCAGATTCACATTCTTAAAAACGTTAAAGCCGCATGCTGTGATTTTTGACAACAAGGGGGCAGAATACATACGAAACAAGCTCGCCTCTGTTCCGCTAGCCTCTGTAGCTATAAGTTGGGTTTAAAAAATTGAAATTGAATTGAAAGCTACATTTTGAACGCAATCAAAATGTAGCTTTTCCTTCTAGAAAAGCTAAAACATGACATTGCCATTTTATTTTAGCAAAGATGTATCAGCATTCAGCTACAGCTCCCCACCATGCTTCGAAAGCTGATTAAGGGATATTCTGTTGAATGCTAATAAAATATTTGTTGTTTTCATCAGAATTTCAGATTAGCTAATCTTTTACTGTCCAGTACCGTAGAAAACACATCCATCATCGTATTTTCTTAAAATATGGTCAACATACCCCAGAAACATGTTTGAAGTGAGAAACCCAGAGTGAGAAAATATATTTAGCTACAGAGGCTAATGCAGAATGGCTAATGGCAGCAGAGGCTAATGCAGAATGCTATCAAAATGTTGTTTTTCCTTGGTTAAAATCATTGAAATTTCAGTTTAGTTAATCTTGTTAGCGTGTGGCTAACACTTGCGTACATAGACACAAGGATAGCTGTTTTCCTCCGCCTCACGTCTACAATTAAGCTTAATTGCCTGCTAGCCCTAGCTTAATATTTAGCATACAGATAATAATGGTATCGCTCTTCTCGTTTAAGTCGTGGCAAGAAAGCAATAAGCAAATATCCCAAACTATTGTCAAACTATTCTATTAGCAGAGCTTGTTTGCTGAAAATGGTTGTTTTGAGGTTCATTATTAGAGGGTTTTTGAGCTCTCTTAATGCTGGTTTAAGACAAAAAGTAGATTTATATGAACAAATCTCAAACAGAAATGACCAGCTTCTCTACAGTCCCGCTACCTTTCCTCCTGTAGATGCTGTAGATGATTTCAGTTCCCCCTCTCCGACTCACTTGCCTCCTCTCTCCTAGGTGTTTTGAAGGCAGTCGGGCACATCAACGACACTCTGGGTCCCGCTCTTTTAGCCTCCGTAAGTCACCAAAATGTTCATAAAGCATATTTGTTTTTAATCACATTTAAAGATGAGAACGTCTGGTATCCTCTGTACAGTCTCAGCAGGCCTGAGAGGGAATTGGGTCCACAGTTGTTCTTTTTAAAGGAATGACTAGTTTTTCTACAGGTTGTGAATATTAACAAGGGCACCTCTCAAAACAGTGGTGTTAGCAGTATTTCTGCCCTCCCAGTCAACAAAAAGACATTATGTAAGTGTTGTTGAGAAGCTGAACATAAAAACACATGATTCTGATTCAAGAAAACGGGAAATAAATACACCCGTAGTCCTAATCTATTTGCCTTGATTGATACTCAGTTCTAGTTGTTGCTCGTCCCATTTCAGCTGTGCCCAGCTTTGCCCAAATTTGGATTTTCTGGCCCCAGTAACGGACTAAAATGGCAGCAGGGCAATAAACCCAAACTCCAGGTTTCCTGAAGCAGTTGTATCAGTTAGTGAGGCTGAAAATGTCCGGTTTGGACTTTGAATGTGGACAAAAATGACCTTGTCCAGCAGGCGTCACTAAGCGCAGAATGAGTCGAACGATGTGCAGATGGGTATCACATCTGGATTGGCAGACAGGAAGCTGTGAGAATAAGATAAAGCCTTTTCAGCTATCAGTAACGGTGGAGAAAAGTGAGTGGCGCCGTGTGTAGAGATACTGTGAATGAACGATGACGATAATGTGTGAGAAAAAAGTGCCAGAGAAGGAGAGCGAGGAAACGTGAATGAGGTGTTTGTGTGTGTTCGTGAGTATAATAGTATGATTCAGAAATCTGCAGCAGTGCAGTATGGGTGATTTCCTCCAGCAGCAGATGTTTTGCCGGGAAATTAATCTTGGTGATCAGTCAGGCGGCAAAATCAAAACCGAACGGCTCCGAGCTCCTGAACGTCACATCTGAACGCAGCAGAGCGATGGATCGGTTGTTTTGTGTGAATTATAACAAAATGTATTATTTTGCTCACCGCTGTTTGTTCGGTTGCCTCTGACATATGACCACCTGGCCTGTGAGTTTTGGAGTTTTGTGTGTGTGTGTGTGTGTGTGGTGTCATAATGATGATAATAACGCTAAGAACGTTATTGATTAAGCACTTTTTCAGTCAAAAGCTAGATTCAAAAGTGCTTCACAGGTCACAAACAGTATTGAATGACCAGGTATTTAAAGAAAATGGTCAAAACAATAGTAAAAAGTAAGAAATTACAACGCAAATTTCATGATAATGTAACACAGTTGAAGGAAAAATGTACTAGTCCGAGGATCATTTATGCTGCCTGCTTATGTTTTCTTAAATGGTGCTGATGTTATTGATTCCCCAAAAGGCCTTTTTTAAAGCCAGGGAACAGGCCTGAAGCTTTACGTTGAGTTTGGAAAGGACAAAATCACTTGATCGTCTCTGGAATAAATGATGGAATACTAAAGTGACTGAAAAATTCAAATATGTCATGTTTAATGTGACTGGTCGAATGCAATAATTAATGGAATAATAAAGTGTAATACTGTAGCATTTCTTTCTCTTGGCAAATATACATTTGTACAAAAGCCATGTCTGTTATTTGTATGATATGTGCAATTCAAACAAGGCCGTTTGTACATCAGAACCTGACCCTAACCCTAACCTTAATTAACAAAATGGAGACCAAAATGCACCCAAATAGATTTCTGGGGAAAGTTGTTAATTTTATGATTTATGATTTCTGTATGTGTGTGTGTCTGCAGGGCGTCAGCGTGGTGGAGCAGGAGCAGCTGGACAACGTGATGATCGAGATGGACGGCACAGAAAACAAATGTGAGTCAACGCACGGCGTCATCAGAGTTCACCGGCCCGGCTGAAACGTCCACTCATGTGACGTCACACCCATTTTAAATAAGTCTGCTTGTCACAAAGTGGCAACAACAGGCTTAAATACAGGCGGGGACAAGTCCGGGCAAATAGATTGCTGCTCCAAACAGGCTTTGGCAACGCAACCGATGCTAACTCACATCCTTAACGAATAAATAAATTAACACACTGTTCATTTATTTGAATCTACAATCGCGCCAACTAATCATTTCAGGCAGCACGGCGAGCTGCAGCGAAAGTAATGCAGTTGGGAGAAATTAATTACAAGCAGAACAGGAAACCTGTCAGGCGAAACTGGGGGTTATAATTTAATATCTGTCCGGGGCAGGAACACACACACACACACACACACACACACACACGCAATCATATCCAGGTTTACCCAAAAAAAACAAGAGCTTAGGTTTCATCTTTTACATCATTCTCATGTGTCTTTCCACAGTCACACTCAG
This sequence comes from Gadopsis marmoratus, assembly GCA_036023855.1. NCBI lineage: Eukaryota > Metazoa > Chordata > Actinopteri > Centrarchiformes > Percichthyidae > Gadopsis > Gadopsis marmoratus. Next base: position 26,549 of record JAVQJF010012530.1, read on the forward strand.
GTAATAATGCAAGAATGGGAAGGTAACAAGTTACCAAAAGTTAACAACATGCAGCTACATTTTAGTGAGTACAAACATAAAAAAAATATTTACTCACTGACTATTTAAAGATAAAAATTACAAGATGTGAATTTAATTTACTAAAAATGATAAAAAAAACTAATAAGATTGAGCTGAAAACTGTATTGCCTGGTCGTAAAGCTAAAATAAATATTTGCATTTTTAATTAACCACAATAAATCCTGATTTTTGTGGTGCAAAACATTTGCTTGTTAAATAAAATGTATGTATATATGTAACAGCTTAACTGTGTTCCCGCTATAAAAATAAATATACAAAACATGGCACCGAAGGAAATCTCAACTGGCAAACCAACGTTAAAAGTAGTAGCTAAAAAGAAGGAATGCATTTAAAAATACCAACAAGAGACAGAAATTCTAGATAAACTGTAGCACGGGTTATTACCTGGACAGTGAAGGTAAAATGTTTTCCGTCCTGTCAAACAGCTCAGTTTGGGGCCAACGCCATCCTGGGAGTGTCCCTCGCCATCTGCAAGGCCGGCGCAGCAGAGAAAGACGTCCCTCTGTACCGCCACATAGCCGACCTGGCCGGAAACACAGAACTGGTGCTGCCGGTTCCTGTAAGGCACAAAGTCGCTGCACAACATCTGCACCTACGACATCCTCACACTGTGCTGCTAGATTATTATTGTTTATGTCCTGCACTGCTATATGATTTTATAAAAAATTAAACACCTGCACACTGACTGCAGGATTTCGGTTTATTTATATGCGTTATATACTCTTTTCTTGCTTATACGTGTATTTAATTATTCCATGTGTTTACACGATAAACATAATGTGGAATAATGACGTTCACACTCATGAAGCCCCAATTTACAGATGTGCAGGTGTTTGTTAGATTTTGTGTTTTATAGGCTTTTTAGGCTTCTAAAACATTACTGACATCTCATTTTCCTCGTTTCCTCTCCTTGTTTCCTCCTCACCCCATTCCTCTCCTTGTCAGGCCTTTAACGTGATAAATGGAGGCTCCCATGCAGGCAACAAACTGGCCATGCAGGAGTTCATGGTGCTTCCTGTTGGAGCTGAATCTTTCAAGTAAGAATTCACCTCCAAAACCATTATGAACAAAGTATTTCTAGTTTTCATTTTGTTTCCTCTCATTCAATATCTACGATAAGGATCATAAACACCAAACACCACCAAGTCTGGGAAACTCTGATCCTTTCGAGGACAAACTACATTTTGTTTCTGCACTAAAGACAATTTTATTTTTGCTTCAGGAGTTTGACATTGATCAGTGGATTGTTCCCGTTCTATTATTCTGATTCTTTCTCTCCTGCTGATATTGGTCCCTACTCCCCCATCCTTCCACTCTATGATGATGTCTTCTCGCCGTCCCCCCCATCTCGCAGGGAGGCGTTGAGGATAGGATCGGAGCTGTACCACACACTGAAGGGGGTGATCCAGGAGAAATACGGCCAGGATGCCACCAACGTGGGAGACGAGGGAGGATTCGCTCCCAACATCCTGGAGAACAGCGAGGGTGAGGAAGAAGGAATCCTCCATCTCTGCTAAATATCAGTTTGTTGTGCGATTCATTTACATTTCGGTTGAACCTGTTTAACCTCAACCTTCCTCGTCTTCTTCAGTTCCTTCATTTAGCAAAATGTTGCATCAGCTTTTTAGCCCTCAGTTGTGTCTAAAGCCCCAACAAGCTACACCAACAATTAGAGGGTTAAGTAGCCTGGGAGGCAAAGCCCAGGGCCTGTAGTAGACCAGTTCCTCATTATTTCCATCTTCTATGTCGTATCTCATGTCTCCATCTTCCTCCCACTCCTCAGCTCTGGACCTGCTGCAGACGGCCATAGAGAAGGCCGGCTTCACGGACAAGGTGGTGGTTGGGATGGACGTGGCCGCCTCAGAGTTTTACCGCGAGGGGAAATACGACCTGGACTTCAAATCCCCACCAGATTCAGAGAGACACATCTCTGCAGAGCAGCTGGCTGACATCTACCAGGGCTTCGTTAACAACTACCCGGGTGGACCACATTTGTTGTCTTTGTTTGTTGACCTCCAGCCAGAGACAAAACATCTGTCATTAACCTTTCACCTGTCCTCCCTCCTTGCCAGTGGTGTCCATCGAGGACCCGTTCGACCAGGACGACTGGGAGGCCTGGTCCCGCCTGACGGCCCAGGTGGGGATCCAGGTTGTCGGGGACGACCTGACGGTGACCAACCCTAAGAGGATAGAGAAAGCTGCCGAGGAGCGAGCCTGCAACTGCCTGCTGCTCAAAGTCAACCAGATCGGCACCGTCACTGAGGCCATACAGGCGTACGTCTGCTTTATTTCAATGTTGACAAGATTTTAAGATGCAAGCGTAAGGCTTACGACTTCCGAGTGGGCAACTGACTGTCGAGTCTCAGATGTAGGGGGGGGGGGGGGGAAGACGAGATGAAATACATACCTTTTATTCTGTTCCGCCAACAGGATTATTTAGAATATTTAGGAATAAAACCGTCTGCCTCGTCTCCGTCTCTCAGGTGCAAACTGGCTCAGGCGAATGGTTGGGGTGTGATGGTCAGCCATCGTTCAGGAGAGACAGAGGACACCTTCATCGCTGACTTGGTGGTGGGACTCTGCACTGGACAGGTACACACACACACACACACACACTCTTTAAGGACATCATATTGACCTACGTTCATCACCTGGAGGATTATTTGAACCCCAACCATCATTTGAACATCAGTATCTATTCTTTACATTTTTTCGGAGACAAAGTGTCCGCTGGTTAAAAATTGTTTTCTCTGTTGCAGATTAAGACCGGCGCCCCCTGCAGATCTGAGAGGCTGGCCAAGTACAACCAACTCATGAGGTCCGCCTTGCTCCTGTATCCGTCATCCAAACATCAGCCATCAAATAATCTCACGCTCACTTTACTGGGATGAGAGTTCTGATCAAAATACGTCTTTAAAAAAAGGCATCTGTTAACAGAGAATATCATGGATTCATCCAAAAGTAGTGGTTTTACAGCATCGTACATCAAAAGTATAAAGTGTCGATGTCTCGTGTGTCCCATTGCTTCACATCATGAGTTTGTATCATGTCAGAGGTTAAATAAAAAGAGAAATAGTCAGAATCAGAACATCGTGAGTAAGCTCCTCTCTGGGCAGAGACAGAAAGACTGCAGCTCGTGAAAGTTTAAAAATATCTGTAGCACTTCTCAGAGAAAACGGCGCCCGTCCCGTCTTGTTGACCGGCTGATTAAACTCAGACGCTTCAAGCTCCAATGTTAAGTGTTGGATGGATTCATTATATTCATGTGTATATAATTGCATGAGAGGGAGGACCTGAAACCCACGTGGAGTCTGTCCAGAGGGACTAGAAAGAAAAAAGAGAAGTGGGGCAGCAGGCCTTATGTGCCGGTGGCCACTCCCATCTCACAGGTGCAACCGGTTGCCTTGACGACACACAGCCAGGAAGCGCACATGGCATTCAGAACAACACTCAAAGTCTCATAATCGGGAAAAGAAATGAAAGAAGTGAATCACAGCATATAAAAATAAAGGAGAAAAATGCAGTGCGGCTTTATTATATATTCTCTTAAAAGTTCTGTTCGTGGACGGTTTCATCAAGCTCTTCTTATTGTTTAAGTCCTGCTTATTCTAGCGGGAAATGACAGGCTGGACATTTGAGGGGGTAACATTGGGCGGGATTGAAAAGAAAGCTGACATTGTTTTTCTCTCTCAAATATCTTTTCACGAGTGGTTTTTTTGGTCAAATTTCAACAACCAATTGGTTGTTACTTTACATTTTTATTACTTTATGCTGGCTGACTTTATATAAAAAGTCCAGGTTGCAAACTATGTCTTTACAGGAAATCAGCGGGGAAAACCCTTTCAGCATGTATTTAAAAGTACAATCGCTTAATTCAACATTTAATTCTCTTTTCTTTTTGTCTTTTTGGTTTTATACTTTCTGCGTTTCTTCCTTTGGCTCCAAATCTGGAAGCAGCTCTGCCTCCTCAGGTGCTCGCTCCTTCTTAGCGCTTAGCATCACAGAGCTAATTGACGTGACAGGCGATAGCAGCACCGGTGTCACGCCGGTGTCACGCCGGTGTCACGCCGGTGTTACGCCATGTGTCCGAGCCAGTCAGCAGCAGGAAGGAGGGAGGAGGAGAGGCTCAGGCTCGTAATCCCATCGGATTGCTGGGGAGATGCAGGAGAGGTGGAGGGTGGAGGGTGGAGAGATTTACAGGAGCATTAACAAGCGATAAACGCTAATCACCACACACACGTGCACAGACACACCAGAGAGAAATTTATACGGTAGCAGGTTGTCATACAGTGGCAGCTATGGAGACAGTTTGTTTTTTAATTTTTTAAAGGAGCACTCCAGCAATTTAGCAGAGGCCGACATATCCTGACTTTTATTTCCTTGTAAGCGACAAGCTCGAAAACCACCTGATCCTGCATTTCCCATGATGCAACTCACCTTCTTCTTCTTGTTAGACCGCGTGTGCCTGCTGACATCACGTCACAGTGAGTCACTAAGTTACTAAAAACAAAACAGGGATAGACGCTCGTGTCTTCAAGTGCTGGCCACCAAGCCCCTAAATCTGGTGGCCAAAGTACATTTTTGGCTGCCCAAATCTAAAATTATGTAAAGACAATACATAAAAGATCATTTTAAGCAGAGCCTTTATTACACAGCCACAATTATTTAAATTGAAAACTCAAAGTTCTTGTAACCTGTAAACATATAGCACATACATTCTGTTTGTATGTATTTGGTGGCCACAAACTAACTTTTTGTGGCCACGGTTAATGTCGAACCCTGCAGAAGTCTAAATAATTGTCATTTAACATACTGTGTTTTACATTTAACTGTGACACAGTTAAGTGCAAACATAAAAAGCAAATAACAGTAACAACATGTGTTTGTGTTCCACTTTATTTCTGTGTTTGATTGATTTATTTTGTTTTAGGCATTTAAGATCTTCCATATCATTGTTACAGAGTGTGGGTGGCGGTTTTCTTTTACAAATGATGGCTCAAGTTGCTGAATATTTCTGTATATATGTATATGTACATATATACACCATCTCAGGTGAAGAGTAGAATGGGATTCACCACTAGACTCCACGAACCAATTAACAATAGTAAAAATAACGTCAAATAAACAACTACCCACATATTCATACTGACGCTGTCCTGCTGCCCCAAATACTCACTATAGCACCAAACGTGTATTAATCCGCCGCTGAAAATAGTCCCAAACAAATACACTATGTAATGTGAAACTCTATACTTGTGAGGTGTTTTTAAAGGTTTATGTTACTTAGAGATTTAGAGCCTCAGCCTCATCCTTTAAGTCCAAAAAATCTTATTTTGGCGGTTTTCAGTTGTGTTGGAAGAAGAGCTCACTCGCTGCTCAGGAGACGGTTTGGAGCAGCCGAGGACGATTCTCTGAACTCTTCTCTGTCACAGACGAAAACCTCGATGCATTTTATACAGAAATACTTTTCAAATTATAATCATCTCTCTCTACTCTCTCCTTCTCGTCTCTGCAGGATCGAGGAGGAGTTGGGCGACCAGGCTCGCTTTGCAGGCCATAACTTCAGGAACCCCAGCGCCCTGTGAAACTGAATGACACACACACACACACACACTGACAGACACTACAAACATGGAACGAGCCATGTGCAATGAAAGATCACACTCATGAGATAAAACGCACGAGCAAAAGAGCCAAGCAAAAATAAATCAAAGTAAATAAATTATGCACCGGACTTATAAGTAGGGAGATGATACTGTATGCACGCACACACAGACACACACTTATGCGCACATACAGTACGCAGATGCAACACGCGCTCACGCACATGCAGGGGAATACCATAAAAATATTAAAATCTATAAGCCAGACATGCACTGTTACTGTAGCTTCAAAGGAATAGTTCATGTACAGCCGGAGGACAGACCTGCAAAAGTAAAGATTATCGTTGTAAAAACAGAGAGATAACTAAAGCAGAGATATAACAGAACAATGTGGACTGACAGAGGACGACGCGTCCGCAGAAAGAAACACAAAACTGCTGTTTCAGGGACTGAAAAGAGAAAAAAAAAAACACAACAAAACTCCACAAACACCTGAACACGACACTGAAGCACCTGCACTCCGCCCACTTCTGTCCAAACCTTTTTGTCTCCTGTTCCTCCTTCGCCGTGTCCCTCTCTCAGTTTCAGACGCTCGTTTTCTTCCCGCCCGGATGTGGTTCTGATTATTTGCCCCCAACGCTTGAACGTCCCCGTCCCTTTGTCCTAAAGAGAGAAATATATGGAATCCCTGAACCCCTCCGTTCCTTCTGTTCTTCCCGAGTGTCCGTAGAGTAGCCGTAGTAGTAGTGTTGAAGAAGAAGAAAGAATAAAAAAAAATAAACAACCCCAGAACGCTTGTCATTGAAAATAATGTGAAAATATGTGAAATAAAAAGATGTATTTACAATTTCAATCACACTTAAATGGTTCTTGTCTTTATTGTTGCGTGTGTCTGCGTTTCTTGGTCAGCTGGCTTTGCAGCTGCTTTAACATTAAAACGTATCTCTGATCATTTGTGGTGAAATACCAGGTAGATATTCTCTGGCCTCTAAAAGTGACCTGAATGAGTCAAACGAAGCACTTTAAGAAGATTAGATCACTACAGCGACATTAAATCTACGACGAGGTGTGTGTGTCCACTGCTTTGTTTTATACCAGGATACGACTTCGGTGTTTTTGCCTTTTGAAATGGCCACTGTGTCAGATTGGGAGACCATAGAGCCGTTTTGGAAGAAGTATTTAAATCCTTTACTTGGGTAAAAATACCAATACCACACTGTGAAAACACTCCACTACAAGTAAACTACTATCATCAACAACATGTGTTTAAATTATCCAAAGTAAAAGTACTCATTGTGCAGTAAAAGTGTTTTTATTCTATCTGCTGGTTCCGGATTCATATGTTGCGTTTTACTGCTGTTCCTGATCCTGGTTTAAATCTGCAGCAATGCATCATGGTCTATAAGATCATCATATGTTTGTAGCCTCGCTGTCCTGTGAGAACCGCGTATCTATTAAGAGAAACAAAAATAAAAAACTTGTCATGAGCGCAGAAAAAACACCGTTTTCACATTTGTGACGACGGTTGAGAGTTTATTTATCTAAGAATTAGGAAGATTTTCTCAACCAGTAAAGGAACTCTTCATCCTGTACTTCACTGGCCAAGGGGATGAAAAACTGTGATCGGTAAAGTAACTAAAACTGTAGTGCAGTAAAAAGTGCAATATTTCCCTCGGAGATGTGGAGTAGAAGTATAAAGTGGCATAAAATGGAAATACTCAAGTAACCTGTTTTCACATTTCATTTATTTATTCATTCATGCTTTACATTGGTCACATCCTCCTCTGGTCATAAACTACATAAAGCTTTAGTGCCTATTGATGTGCATTTGAGTGAGTGAGAGAGACGGTGAGAGCGAGAGCGCATCATTAATACAACATTACAAGACACACAAAACAACCTGGGCTGACTGATCCTCTGCTGGAAAACATGTCTGTCATCTCACCTCAAAATGTCAGCAGATCAGGACGAGAAACTGCAAAAAAAAACCTAGATATTTACGTTGAATGAACTCTACCGCCCTCTATTGACCTCGCGCCACATATATTTTGCCCACGTCTGTCTGTGGATCAGTCAGCGCAGTTTGCAGACTACAGTCTAAAGTGCCGGGTGTTTTTCATTGGCCCCGGTGGAGCCGCTGCATGTGTCCGTTATGCGCGTGCGTTGATGATGTCGACAAACTCTGGTTTCAGAGAGGCTCCGCCCACCAGGAAGCCGTCCACGTCACCCTGAGACGCCAGCTCTCTGCAGTTAGCTCCCGTTACTGAACCTGGAGGATGGACAGAGAACAAGTGAAGGGAAATTAAGAGATTGTGAGCCAATCGGGTGTAATTTGTGATTTGTAAATACTGTATTTCCTCAGATAGCAGACTTTATTTAGCTGAACAGCAGAAGGCACCAGGCCTTTATCTGAAGCAGGCTTGTATTAGAGGCAGGCCTTTGTTTCTAATTCCCTCTGTTTGATGAGTAGAATTGGTCATATTTTAGTACGAAGCCTTTCTTTGATCCGCTCCAGTTTGCCCTGTTAAAGTTACTGCATCACGCTGTTACTCAACACTTCCTGTATCAGTTTCAATTTAAATAAAAGCCTTCTAGCGTTTCAGTGGACAGAAACCCTTACCCTTCATTTCTTAAGGCTTTTATTTTGTAACATTTGCAGGAAACACGTTGTGAAAAAACAAACGGACTTGCAAAGAAATATACTTCGTTAGTTAGCAGCACATAATGTGACAGCCACAGCAGTTTATCCAGCCTGCTTTCCCCCCCGGTCTTTATTTGTTCGTGTCGACCACACCCCCCGGCCGTTACTGGAGACCCGTTTCACTTGACTGCTGGTTTTTATTTAAGGAAACATATTGAGTATATTGTGGTATAGCCTGTCAGGCTCCAAGCAGACAAAGGCAAAGATGCAATTACAAAGATGGGGCTTCAACGGTAAAACTAAAGCCAAAGATCATCGCTGACCTCCGTAGATGATGCGCACAGAGTCGGCAACGTCGTCCGAGACGTTGGCTCTGAGCCACGCCCTCAGCTTCTCGTGAACCTCCTGAGCCTGGACACACACACACAAAATTGTGCATTTAATTGTGAATTGTGGACATACAGTGTGAGATACAGTGTTTTCAGCTGACAGCAGGTGACCGTGCAGCCTGCAGGTGTGGGTATATTGCAGCTGGGGAAAATCCTGGCAGCCGGCTGAGTTCATTCTGGAGAAACTGGATGTGCAGCTCTCGGGTTGGCGTCACTGGTAAGGTGGAGGCAGAAACTCTGAACACACCCACTGTCGCAGTAAACACTAAAGGACTGTGGCCTGTTACAGTTTGTTAAAATATTACACGATGAAATATCCAGGCGTTTAATAATCTTTTACTGTCTCGCCTCGTTGTTTTCATGTATCTCTGACTGCAGAGACTAAAAACAATCCGTGTATGTCGGTGGAAATGATCGCCACACCGCTCAGCCTTTCTAGGTTTGGATAAACTCAAGAGAGTTATGGCCGTCAGTGTTTTGTCAGCGTTACCTGTTCGGGTGAAGCCGTCCTGCCCGTGCCGATGGCCCACACAGGTTCATATGCCAGCACCACCTTCCCCCAGTCCTTTACGTTCTCTGGAAGCCAACATCATCCCTCCATCAGACAGCAACTTCTTAAACTCTTTATAAACCAATACTTAGAAGTATTACAATATTTAACACGATGGCGCGCACCCACTGATACCGAGGTAAAATAGCTCCCAGCATCACAGTTTCACAGAGAATAAAGTCACCGACAGAAAAGTGACATCGGCGCTGCAAAGATCCACCGATTCTGCTGCTTGTTTCCTGTGAGCCCTCAGAGGAGAAAATCAGAGGAGGAACAAGACGACTGCGTCTCAAGAAATGTCTCCAACAGCAGAGACCGCTGACCTACTTGCATTTTAAATCAGCGTGCAGCCTACTTTGAGAGCAGAAGCAGGCTGCACGAGGAGAAAGATGCAAGCAGGGGAAAGATCGTCAACAACATGTGGAAATATCTGACTGCAGACGGAGTGAAAGCAGAATATTACTGTTGTTGTGTGCATCGTTGTCGCATGGGCACAAATTGCTGGAAGAAAAAGCAACAAACGAAAAGAGAAAAATATGCTAAACAATAAAAATGTCCTCCGTTCACCTGCAATGACCTGCGTCTGAGCGCAGACGACCTCTTCTGTGGTGCCCGCCTCCCGCTCCTCCAGCTTCTCCCCGATGCAGGCGATCACACCCAGGTCAGCCTCCAGAGCGTGAGCCACCTGCGAGCCAACGACACCTCAAATCTTCACCTCGCATGACAACAGGCAGCTTTCAATTCCCCGAAAATACAAAAGGCGTCGGTTAAGTTACGCCACGTGACTTATATCACCATCCGAGTCAACGTTGCCTTTTGGTTTCGCGCAGGGATACGAGCAGCGGCCTCGTGGGTGAAAGTCGCCCTCTAGAGGCCGCCATAATAAAATGCGGGTCGCGATAAGCTGCCTGAAATTCTGCCGCATTGCTACAAAAATCTATGAACGAGCGTTCGACTTCATATCTGCAAAAATTACAATTTGTACAAACACAAATTTTCAAATTTTTATTTGTGGAGTCAAGACCTAAATATCTGTCTGGTAACATTTACACCAAATTTCAAAAGCTTATTCAAAATGCATCTTTATTCTACAATTCTGTGGCTTTTGGGTCGACGCCGAGCCAGATAATCAACGTGCCTTCACTTCGCCATGAAGTTACGGCGGATCGGTGAATAAATCTGACGCATGTGTCGGATGTTTGTTACCAACACGTCAACAAGTCAGCCAGTGAAAAGAAAAGGTGTCTCACCTTCTGGCCAATCAGCTCGTCACCTTCCCCAAAGACGTGGCGGCGCTCAGAGTGTCCCAGGACCACCCAGTCTGCGCCGCAGTCCTTTATCATGGCTGGACTGGAGGGGCAGGAAACACGAAGCCACAGATTTCTTTTTTTTTTGTATCATATTTGGATTTTACACAGAAATCCGATATCCTCAAAGACAAAAGGCTATTTGAACACGCATCAGCCTGCAGTCTGACTCAGAAACAGGACGGCATTATGAATAGTTCATGAGTGGGGCGAGATACCTGATCTCCCCTGTAAACGCTCCCTTGGCCACCTTGTAGCAGTTCTGGGCTGCGACGCCGATCCTGGGATCCAGACTGGACCGGGCGAAGTCCAGGTAGACAGAGGGAGCCGCACACACCACCTCTGAACATCAGGCACAAACACCGTTCTCCTTTCAGCTCGTCGCGACTTTAAATTTCATCTCATTACTTTTCTTTTGCAACTTTGACCTTGTATCAGTTTTTAAAATGGCTTGGACACACACACACACACATATATATATATATATATATATCAGCCATAAAAATAACATCATGACCACTGACAGGTGAAGAGAAGAACACTGATTACCTGGTTACCATGGCACCTGTCGGGGGGGGATATATGAGGCAGCAAGTGAACATTTTGTCTCCAAGTTGATAAGTTGAAGCAGGAAAAATGGGGAAGCGTGAATTCATAAGATGCTGTTTCCACCGTTGCACGACTAACCCCGTCTGTAGTTTCCTCCCAGTGTCTTAAAACAGCTCGACGGGCTGTTTCCATTATTACCCACCGTAATAACAGAAAACGCCAAGATGTATTGCTTTTCTTCTTATCGGCTTTCTGCAAACGCAGTGGTTCTCTTGGCTTCCTCAGAGTTCTGTTGAGCCCCGATGATCCTGTGATCTTTGAATAAAACATGACGCTGCACAAACTCTCCATCCCTGAGCAGGGGGGGCTGGCTGGCTGGTCGGAGTGGATTATTCACCCCGTTCAATGAACAGAAGTCTGATTTCTGTGTGTATTTCACCTTTGTGTTGGATTAGAAGTTGTCTGATTACATGTGGCATGTATAATAATCTAAAAATACTGGAATCAGCCTGTAAAATATCCACCCAGTGTTAGTATGAAACGTCACCAAACCCCCAGAGGGATACATTACATTTCTGTGTGCATGCTTCTGTTCATCTTTTAATAATTTTAGAATATTAATGTTTCAGCAGGGACGATGCACAACAAGGCAAAGCGAGGATTTCTGAGCTGCCTAACATTTTCCAGAACCTGGATCCAAGGAGGTCTGACCAAGATTGGAGTATTTTTTTTACACTAAAAAACATGAATACTTCTTCCACCGCTGGTATGAAGTACATGTACCTTAAACCTAAACTCCAGTACAGTACTGAAGTGAATGTGCTTAGTTGTATCCAGCACTGAGGATGAGACAGAAACGTCAGAGGCCTTCAATGTCTGTCTGTCTC